>CAWUPE010000197.1:0-34123 GCA_963924145.1 Pyrausta purpuralis
GTGATTGGCATCCAATAGAGAGTAGGTACGTACTATTTAGGCTTAATTATAAAATTCAGTTAATGAGTAGTACATAATTTGTAACCTATGACTATTATCTGACCTTAGTTAGCTATCAGATGCAAAGATAAATAAATAATTAGGTGTGGCATAACACAACACCTAGTACTTTAAAGAAATACTCTGATACTAGAAACAAACAGATGCATACAATCACAATAGCTTACGCATATTCTTAGAAGGCACAGTGATATTCATCGTTGAGTAAATATTGAACAACATTAGCTCGTCATAACTAATGATATGATTGTTGTTGATATAGAAAGATACAAATTACAAATATAAGCGTCTTTTAAATACTTCCAATAACAAATCTAGACTAAGTGCGCCTCACATTAGTGCGACAGTAGCGCATGCTCATTGCCCATACATAAAATACAGCGGCACTGCTGCCTCGCCACTGCCGCGCGCCGTATCTGCCATTTATGTCTCAAATTATCAGCAGCGCGACTGTCGCGCAACCGTCGCGCTGTTACAAGTCGCCTAAGTGTGCCTTCACATAAGAGCGACACCAGCGCGGCAGCAGCTGATGCTCATACATAAAAAAACTGCTTAAGTTGCCTAAATGTGAAAGCGCTCTCTACCATGTTTTCATAGGCCTGATTATCTTTTTATACAGGTGTACTATTTGACAGTATAGTTATGTATTTAACTTGTAATTTGAGTAATAAATCAGCATCAATTATTACATGCTTATCGGTACCGATCATCGTTTTCATCAACCTTGTTTTTTTGTGTTGATAATAGATGATATGGCAAATTTTCGGTCAATTTATCGCGTAAAATATTAAAGCAACCTTCGTTTCGGCTTCGGTCCTGTCCAGTTCACGCCACCTGTTACCGGTTCTTAAAATTTTCCGCCCAACTATATTTTTTTTCTTTCCTGAATATGAACCTTCTTCTGACAGTAACATACACAACAGCGAATTAGTTCCAGCCGTTCACGTGTAAAGCCGTGACCAAGGGTGTTCGCGTTGGAAGGGAAATCGGAGGAAATTTTAACAAAATTAAAAATATATTCAGAAATTGTACGATTCATCATGAGTCGTAAAATGAAGGCTAAACAAAATATAAACGTGTCAAAAAATTATAAATAAGAAAGTTAAAAAAAAAACAACACTTAAAAAGAGATTGGTTTGCCACGAAGGGTAATAAGGATTCATATTTATACAAATTCAATCTGGAATACATACTTACATAGGAAATGATCAAGACTCACAATAGGTATTAGTGGAGCAGAATAATTCCTCAAATGGGCTGCAAAACCACTTCATCAGCCGAAAAAAACCCTCATCGCTTCAATAAAAATAAGCAATATTGTATGATGTTAGTTACTTGTTGCTTTTTCTTAGTGATTTTCTCTGTTAATATCTTTTCGCTGCACCCATTGCCATCTCGGCATGAACTAAAGGTTTGACTGGCGGAGAATGCTTTGAGCATTCAGTCCACCTTTGTAGATTATATTTGTGCAATTTATTGCTCAAAATAATTAAGAAATAAATACATTTAAGAAATAAATAAGCAATACGAAATTCCGTTTTCTTAGTAGATCGCAGATCCGGTTAAAGACAGCCAATATTGCGTAGATAATGTGAACCATGATCATCGTTTAGCTCAAGTGAACGTATCCTGCGCGCGAGCACTTGTCAATGCAAATTTGCCTACACTTTGTCGACTCCACTGGTCTTATTGACCAAGTTTAAGCAAGCGGAAGCATAATCTATTAACATGTCCATTAGATCGCAGGCAAGAAACACATTTCCCAAAGTTAATGACATAAAACCTTGAGAAGCACAAAATCAATAACGTAACAAAGGTTTTACCCACAGAATAGTCAATAACTATTCCAGTTTTACTTTTACTTCATTTCTTTTTATTTATTTTGCGCTCTAATCAAATTAATTAGCATCTGTAACTTAATTAATGGATAGCAATTCAATTGATTGGAATGTATCTTTATTCATTACGTACGAGCATTTATTTATCGTGATTGTATCAAACTTGAACTTTGTAGGTAAAAGTAATTAATTAAGATATACGTAGAAAGAGTTCAAGTTGAACATTTCTGAATTTCTTATCATTCTTATTTCTTATTTTAATAGGACGGGAGCTCATTGCTTTCCACTCTAATTATTATCGAGTTAACGAATAACAGTAATATATTTGGCAACTTCTCTATTGATTTAGCTAGAACCTAGGTAGTTAATATGCTCGGAAGATATTATGCTCAAGTGCGCATATTACACAAAATGATACTACGAACGTCTTATGTGTTTTCCGAGGCATGATTGCTGGATTGAAACTATTTCCAACTAAATTATTACTATCTCCGAACTGTTTATGAGTTCTTGGATTCAAATGATCAGAGGCTTGGAGTAGCTGTCATTTCTGATGTGGTATGTAATGTTCCAGTTCTAGGGAGCAGGCAGGCATCATGGAGCCGACGACGAGCCGCAACGCCAGCTCCGGGCAAGTCAGCCGGTGGTCCTCCCTTCGCGTACGGTTAGTTTCATGTATAAGTGTTTGTCGCCACTCTAAAACGACAAACTATGTCTTAAAGTTTTACGGTTTAAGTTTGGCATCAATTAAAACAAATATTGTTAAATTGATGATAATATCATTTTGATGAAATAAAAATTAAGAAAGAACCCAATCGATGACAGAGCTCGCAGTGACCAAAAATTAAAAACATTGGCGGACTTCTGTTCCCATTTCTCTAGCAATTTTAGTGAAAAATTTACGTAGGCGTACTTTTTATTATTAACTTGGAGTCGCCGCGATTCGTCCGCGCGTTTTTGAGTTTTCTCCCTCCCCTCCGTGTTGTAGCCTAAAGCCTTCTGCGATAAGCCTTATCCAACATATAAAGTTTTTTCAAGTCGGTCGAGTAGTTCCTTAGGGGAGCGCATTCAAACAAACAAACTCTTCAGCTTTATAATATTAGTATATTATCTGGGGTTTTCATAAGTAAAAATTGACACTATAATTTGTCATTTTTGAATAGTATATACAAAATTGCATTGAATATTTTTTGTTTAATTACTTCGTAATGACAGCCAGCCATTTGTCATTTAAATGTTCGCCAATAGTTTGTGACAAACGGATCTAACACGAAACTCAATCGCTTCTCTCTGAGCCCGTGTTGAGAAAAATGGATCATACTATCTCATACTTAGAATGAGGACTTAACCTGTTACCTGTTTATAACCGACTCAAAAAAGGAGGTCTCAGTTCGACTTGTATAATTGTATGTATGATTGTCCGCGAATATATCGCGTTTTGCATTAAAGTATTTGTTACATTAACTAGAAGGTTTTAGTAACTATTATAGTTTAATCAGGTACATTGTTACGTAAACAATATTAAAAAACGACGAAAAAATATTTTTTGCAAAAATATAACCGCCTCAAAAACACTTAAAGACTAAAATTACGCTAATTGGAGACACAAACTTATTCAGTGCATAATGTGCTTTTACGTAGACAGCCCGTTTATTACATCTCAAATTAAGAAGTTTAAGTTGAGTGTTGACATAATGCACCGACTTAAAATGAGTTTGAGCCTTTAGCGTTATTTTAGTTTTTTTAAGGTGGTTTATTTTTGTGAAAAAAATATGCAATTTACCTTACCTTTAATAAATCAATCAGTATGTTTACCATACATATTCTACAGTGGGACTTATTTAGCACACATAGATAAAGTGCGATTAGTTTAGTTACAGACGGGCCTCACTTATCTGTTAATTCACATCGTAACTACAGCTCCTACAATGTAAATATTATATCATGAAACGTTACGTAATCTGCACCTGCACTCTGTCTGTCTGTGAAAGAACCACTTGATTTTTATATACCTAACTACTTCTCACAACAGCCTTATTAAATGATTAGAAAGCCCATTTAATGTTCGATGTCTAATCAAGAATTATTCGGATGATAATATAATACTAGAACTCAGAAGTATATCAACCACTCAGTCTGTGTTGAATATTATATTATTTTACATGTAATAATATGGCAGACTGTTAACTGCAGTAGAAAGTATTTACGTAACAAATATAACAAATAGGTAATGTAAATTATATCATAATTTATGGCATTATTTAATCCTGTGACACACAAACATCACAGCGGATGCAAGAAAACGTACATACGTGAAAAATAATAATATTATACTATAAATATTATAATCACGATTACTTTAATAAATAACTTTAAAGGTTCTCGACACGATGACCAAGTGATCGGATAATCGGATGCATATTTATAAAGTTATTTTTGGCTATGATATTATGGAAGCGGCTTCTTAATTAATATGTTTTAAATAAAAATCCCGGAATTAAAAAAATAAGGGAATGTGAAACTTGTGTGTAACATGGTGGGAAAACAACGTATTTAACATGTGGTTTTTATTTAAAAAAAAAAAACAGAATTCCGGGATTGCCTATTATTAATGTGTGTAAAGCGCTTTTTGTTGCAAACTAGCATCCATTACAATTGCATAAAATACCGAAGTTATTTTACCTTGTCGTGCTGTTGTCCCGTACTTGAAGTTATTTGAAGCTCCCCATCAATTTATGAGTATAAGAAGAGCAGTAGACAGTAGTTCAAACACACAGTAGTACACTCATTTCGGTTTTAATAATAAAAACACTAGATCGATATCGATTCAGAAATTCCGAGATTTTTTCGGTGATAAAGTGCATTCCATATTTATCCAACCCCCTCAACTTTAATGGTATGGTTAAATGCATCCGATTATCCGATCACTACTGATGAAAAAAAAATGTATTCTACTATTCATTATGGCAATGTATTTTGATAAAAACGTCCTGTCTTATCTCCAGGCTAGTATTAGTGTTGAGCTGATTTTAAATTAATCACTCATTCTAAGAGCATTTAACCCCACAGCAAATCCATTTGTCCGCAGATAAATATAATAACTAAGTCTAAGAGCAGTTAACCCCACAGCCAATCCATTTGTTCCTCAGAGCGCTGGTGAACTCGCACCAGACGTTGTTCTTCATGGCGCACAACATCGTGGGCTACCTGCTCATGCTGGCCGTCATGGTGTACAACGTGCATCTGCTGCTCGCTGTCGTGTTCGGGATGATGCTGGGCAAGTGTTCATGGACACTAATACTAAGCATAGCCGATTCAAATCGTATATAGATATTGAAACGTATATTAGATCAATATCGTTACATCCGATATCGGTCCGCATCAAAACTATATATTTTCGAAACACTATATTGCTGCATCGATGTGATACCATACGCCTTGGATCACGATTAACGCTCGATGTTCACGATTTAACAAAATAGGATATCAAACCGTATCCCGATGCTATATGGGTTAGCAGGCGTAGGCACTTGCGCTAGGACCAACAGATACGAATGAGAGAGTATGTGTGCAAGTGAAACGGAAATCTACTAATTTGAGTATTCGTAGGATTCCAAACCTTAAGAATATTGCAATAAAGGTTATTTGAATAGTTTCTTGTGAAAGTATGCTTATTTTAAGGACCTTATTTTGTCATGATTATGAGGCATTCTCGATTTTTGATTTTACGTAACTTTCACTGACCTAAGCCCTTAAAATAACTAGCTCTAATTTTTCTTATTCGCGTTAAAATAGGCTTCGTTACACTTATTTAATCCGATTGAGAAATACGTTACAGTGATATCGTGTTATGGTACTGTATGCAGTTTCAGATCATATTGTTTGTCGATTCGCTGTTACGAAATACACATCGATACACCGATATATAGTTTCAGAAATATATAGTTTCAATATCTGATATCGATATATAGTTTCGATTCGATAATTTAGATTTTCGATTAAAATCAGATATTACACACGCTTAATTAAAACAGGTGCACAGGTGCACTGTCCCATTCCTTTCACTCTCATAGCCCGATGGGACAGCGATCTGACACGACCGGAGAGAGATCAGGCGCAGGACCAACGGCTTTACGTGCGCACCGAGGCACGGGGGTGAAACGCGGCCAATTACAAATTTACGAATTTCTGAACAGAACATCCCAGGTTCATAGCTATTTTTGTCCCGACCCGGGGAATCCGAAACCGGGACCTCTGGCGCAGCCGTCGCTTTAAAGTGCGAACCTCTAACCGCTACGCCACAGAGGCAGTTAAGCCATGTAGTAAGAGGTTTTAGTAAAATAACAAAAAAAGGAATACACCCTTTAGCACGCCATGGTGCCAAACAAGAAACGAGAAATGTGCAGCACCTTGCCCGCCTCTGAATGCAAACAACGAAGAGATGTCAAGTTGAATGTGTTTATTATGTATCTTTAATAAAGTACTAGCGGTCCCCCGCGACTTCGTCCGCGCGTATTGAGTTTGCTCCCTCCCCTCCCGTCGCAGCGTTATAAACTATAGCCTAAAGCCTTCCTCGATAAATAAGCTATCCAAAACAATAGTACATTATGATACAAGTGTGCTAAGTTGACCATTATATACAAGGCGATATTGTGTGCGCACGAGCGAAAGCGAGGTGCGCCATAAGAAAGCCGCGTATACATATAATGGTCACAGGCACACGTGTTTCAATACGACGTTTTTCAACACACTTGCCGAGAAAAAACATGACTCTTCATTTACTAAGTTTTTAATTATTAAAACAGTAAAAATACATTTGATGGCAAAGACTTTCGCACGCGTTTTTCGCCTCTTTACGTATGTCCGGCGGAGTTAATAATAGGTTTTCTTCATTTTCTTCACTTGAAGTAGACATTTTTCATTAATATTAAACTTCATAATTAATCCAAACTTCGTCACAGCCGACAATTATTATTTACGAAAAATGGTCGCGTTGTTTTTTTTTCTTGCCGCGATAACGATGCGCGCGCAAGTCTTAGGCGCGAACTAGATTGGCCAAAAGCTAAGATTAAAAATGTAATAATTCGTGTTTAAAACACAAATCACAGAAAATGTTAAATGAATTTGAGCTATTTTTTTAGTAATAAATCTGGATTTACCATTTATTTTATTATTTATTTATTTTATTTTTACTTGTTGGAAAACAAACAGCAATAAAATACATGTATAATGATTACAGGATATATAAAACTAATATGCCTATCTAGTTTTCACTTATAGAACTTAATTGCACACATCAATATACAACAATAGACAGAAGACAATAATCGTGCCATTTAAATATGTTCGAGGAACAATACCAGATAAAAAGAGAAAAAAGGAGAGGTCATACCAAGCTTGATAGGTTAATAACGTGTATTCAAAAAAAAGAATTGTTAATATATTTCTTAAAATGATTTGGTCTCACAGTAAATAAGTCTATATGTTGAGTATAATTTTTGTTAAAGTTAGTAGCCACTCTGTTAAAGAAAAAGTGTTTTCTATAATTTGTGATCGGCGGTGGTTCAACATGGAGGGTTATATGATTTCTTCTAAGATTAGTACGAAAGGGAATCTGGATCTTAATTTTTGAGAGAAGTTCACTGGAATCATGCATACCTAAAGCTAGATTGTGAAGATAAGTCAGGTCAGCTGCTTCTCTTCTCAGAGAAAGAGGTAGCATATGGTGATGTCTGCAATTAGCAAGGTAACAGGAGTCGCTTTTATTCTAAGTTTGTAGTTAAGGAATCTTAAAAATTTGCGCTGAATTTTTTCAATTTTGTCAATATAAATATTGTACTGCGGATTCCATGCTTGGCTTGCGTACTCCAGTTGACTCCTTACCAAAGAGCAGTAAAGAATTTTTAATGACTTCGCCATTGTGAAATTTTTGGTAACCCTTATTACAAAACCAAGTGTTTTCATGGCTTTAGAAGTTATATGGTCCACGTGTTTATCGAAAAGCAGTTTATCATCCAAGACAACACCAGGTCACGAATGTGATCAGTGCGCTGAAGTGATTGCTGATTCAATGAATAATCAAAGCTAAGCGATTCACGTGATATGGTGAAGGTGATGCAAAAGCATTTCGGTATATTCAAGTCAAGCTTGTTACTGATACAATAGTCGTAAAATCTATCAAGATCTTGTTGCAACATTACGCAGTCCTCGACAGAATTTATCTTTTTGTATATTTTCATATCATCTGCGAACAATAGGTAATTTGAGTGATGAAAACAATTGTGAATGTCATTGATGAAAATAACAAAAAGCAGTGGACCAAGAATCGAGCCCTGAGGAACGCCAGATGGGATGGCAGAGTAATTTGGATGTGACGAGAAGCCATTAAGCACGACTGTCTGACACCGCTCAGACATGTATGAGGCAAACCATCTAAGCAGATCTCCATGGATACCAGCTACCTGCAATTTATGAAGCAAGATCACGTGATCGATCCGATCAAAAGCTTTGGTGTAGTCCGTATACACAGAGTCAATCTGGCCCCCAGACTGCATGCCAGAAGTTAAATCGTCTATGAAGCAAAGCAGATTACTAACAGTGGAGCGACCTTTTAAGAAGCCATGTTGTTGCGGGATAAAGGTTTGTTTAAGAGCCGCGTAGACCTGGGTGATGGATAATTTTTTCAAGTACTTTCACTAGAACACATAGTTTAGAGATTGGTATATAATTGGCAATGTCACGTTTTTGGGCCTTTCTTGTGAATTGGGGTCACAGTTGCAGTTTTCCAAATTTTTAGGGTACAACACCATCAGCCAGCGATCGAGCAAAAAGTAAGCTAACAAGTGCGAGTTGCGATTAAAAACGCCTCCTCCGCGTTCTTGCTCGAGACTCAGGCAGTCGCGATCCCGCCGCCATACCGCGTACTTGTCGTTAAATAATTCCGCATTACTAAATCTGTCAAGTAACCAGGATTCAGTTATTATCACAATATCGTAGTTATAAAGTTGAATGTTTCTTTTAAACTGCACCGTTTTCGTTCGCAAGCCCCTGGCATTTTGATAGTAAATGTTAACCATCACAGACCGCGAGGCCGGCCAAAAGTTATTGTTTGGCCGGTTCGCATACGCTGATAGTTAATCATAGAAATTTGTAGATAACGCGTGTCAGGGGTGCGAACGGCAACGGTCGTGTTGTTATAGATGAGTTTCGTATAACGACGGTATAAGTGATGTTGTAGTGTGAATTGTGATATAAATTTGTTAACAGTTAGTATGCGGTAGGCGATTAGTAGGCAACGGCAAGGGTACGCAGACATCTTGAGATGAACAAAATGTGTATTATGTCCAATGTGTATGTATGAGTATGTGATATTGGCATCAGGGTTTAGGTTATGTTGACTAAAGCCCAAAGTAATTGCAAAGTGAGTGTAGCAAAGGTATATGAATTGAAAATAGTTAGTTATGACAAACAGCAGCGCAAAATATGGTAATAATAGATTTGTTCATGATCATTTTTTTATTAATAGCAAGCTGACTTAGTTTGATGCAGGATAGTTGACTTATTCCTGAAGAAAGACAGTTTATTTTAGGCAGGTAGATAATAAGACACTTCAAAAACAGAGCAAAATTATTTAAATGAGAAACCATGAGAATGATTAAGGTAAATTGCGACATAATATTTAAAGAAACAACTTGGTATGACCTTAACAAATAGTAATAATTAGAATTAGGCATTACACAGGCAGTCGTAGGTAGTCACTTGATTTTAGGCAGGTCACTTTCACTAATGATGGGTATAATAGGAGATGTGTCGCTTTCCTTGTTAGGATCCTGCTGTTTTGACCCAAACGTACTTGAAACTATGTTCTCTTGCGAGCGCCTTGGCCTCACTTAAAAGATGTTTATTCTTTTTTGTGAGGTGGTCGTTAATATAAATTCTACTCACTTCACCTGTGAGGCCGAGGTCAGCAGTGCTTAGTCCTGGTTTTCCGTAGTCTGGCCGAGGCTACAAAATCTTGTTTCTTATATCTAACTAGGAACCCCACGATGATAGGCTTGCTGGTCTGAGATGCAGAACGCGCCCTGGTTATGAAGTTAATATCTCCCTTGTCAATATGTTGACCAATCAGTTCACCAATGTTAGAAATCAGTTCAAATAGATTTTCATTCTTTTTGACCGGAATTCCCTTTATTTCGATATTGTTCAGTCTGAGCATCTGGTCTTTAGAGGCGAGCTCACTAGGTTAAGCTGGCCAATTCATCCCTGATTTGAGGACATTCGGAAGATAGGTAGGGGCTTGTTTCTCTAAAGTGTGAATCCTTACTTCAAAATCAGCCAGTTTATTTGTATTTTGATGTACGACCTCTTTGATACCAGCAATCGACGTTTCCAAGTTACGAAGGTTTTCCGTGACATTTTTGATATCTTGCACTATTGACGGTAGCTGTTCTAGCGGGCATTAATCCCGTTGATACCACTACGTAGTTCTTGTAGCACCAGGTCCAAAGTAGCAGGACGATGACAAGGGCTGTCTGGGGGAAGAGGAGGCCATCGGGGTTTGGTTCGCCTTGCAACTTGAGCATTGAATGGTAGTTTGCCGTACTGGTCCGAGTGTACGGTAATTTACCTCAGTGATGTTAGCACATGTGAAACAGTAAATAACATTGCACTTAGAACATGTCACTCCATCGGAGCAATTATTGCTGCATATTGGGCACGAAAACATACTGACGATTTTATAAGAAAGAAACGCGCGAAGCACAATGCAGGTAGTCGGTAATGAGTAAGCGACGAGAGTCGAACGTGTGTGCTCTGAATGGGCGCGCGTCCGAGACTGATGATGAAAGTTATTGAAATAAATATGTAGATACTGTTATTTTTCGCATAAATACTGTTTGTTGCTAAAATAAAAGTATTGTATAACCCGACTAAATTAAATCGCTTCTTCTTCTTACTTACGACTTGGTACTAGGGTACAAATGTAAATTGGTCGGGTTAATAAACTAAAAGCACTAGTGCAATAATATAATGAAAAAGCACGCGTGTTTGATGTCCATGATAATGAGCCAAAAATCGGTGGAATAAAAACGTCGTTATGAGCAAGTGTGTTGAAAAGATATTTTTCAAATAGTTCTTGAGATTACAAAATTACAAAATATTTTACAAAAAAAATAATAGATAACGTTACGTTCCCATATTATGGCCTTGCTGGAGCTGGAGATAGCAGGTAACGTAACGTTATCGTTCGAGCAGTCAAGTAAACCATTGCGAATAACTTTATTCATGCTTAACCCTATAAGATAGATAATAATTTCGTGACTAAATTGAGTGGTGTTAAATAATATGCGTTGTTATTCGCAGGCTATTTCTTGTTCGGGCCGAAGCTTACGCGACTGCAGATGCAGTGCTACACCACCAAGCGAAACATTATCTGCACGCCAGAATGCGATGATACGGGTATGCTTTATTTTGTTGATTTAATAAAAATAATTCATCATTTCTCTGTATGGCCGGCTCGATAACATCTGACAGCAGGGTTAGTCGCTTGCCTTGCAAACACCCCTCCACCAACCCGCACTGAGCCCGCGTGGTAGAGTATGGCTCAAACTACCTCATAGCTGAGGTTAGGCCTTTGTCCAGCAGTGGGATGTTACAGGTTAACTTTACTTTCTCTGTGGTACAAATTGGCGACAGACGTAAAGGCACAGGTATACACATACCTGTTGCTGGCACAATTTCATGCCAGCTACTTGCAAGTGCCATCTATTTGTATGTGTAGGAAGACGCTTACTGGCATTCAATGTGAGGGAGGCGGGGGGTTCCAAAACGGCGCGCGTGACTATGTCAAATTTGGCATGTCGATCGGTCGGTCACAATAGGTTGTTACTTGTTTATGAGTGATATGATTTTATTTACATCATTCCTATAGGTATATTACATTGCCATTAACCTCAACCTCACCTTCCTACCTTACGTAGGTAGGTAAGGTAGAAATTATTTTATTGTGAAATTGTGTTTATAGAACCTGCTCTTTGTTAACAAGAAAATAAAATGCATTTAACGTCATGAATAATTGGCATAGTACCTACAGTTTAGGTTTAGGTAAGCCTGGCCGTTTTTAAACGAGATCTCATTTTCATAAAGATTTTATTTAGGATATTGATTCAATATTATATTATTTTGTCCATACAATAATTAAGTTTCTATAAAAATATGATTTATAAATTTAAAACCAACTCTAAACATAATTCATTTGTATGTCTCTCATAATGAGATGTGTTCCGATTAGCTTTCGAAGTATTCTATTGTGCGTCACCTGCGCAAGTAGGACAAAAATACTCCTCAATACTAAACTGACAGAGAAAGACAATATAATTATGCAATCCATGCCTACTTCAGGACTCTAAGATGCAAATATCACCTTCAGTGGTCGGGGTCTTGAGCTATGAGAAACATCATTCAGTTCAATAGTGATTGTAATGAGCACGAAAACTAAATTTTATTTCGTAAGGCGTCGCATATTGGATTGTATTAGTAAGCGACATCGTATCAGTACCATGAGTTCTGCCGTAATTTTAACAATTGGCAAAGTTCTATCGAGTTCACAGCCGTCTTACTATCTAAAATAGCTTGCACCTCTCAGCGTTTAAAATTTGAAGTGACACCCGTTTTTGTGTTGTGCATACAAGCGATTGTCGTTGATGGTTAAGCGCCAGAGGGTCAGCCGGTCATTTGACTGCGCCTACATCAGTAAACTAACACCTTCGCTTCCTTCCTTCATCCAAATAACCATTAACACCCCTCATCCGCTCCCAAGACCGGTGCAACAAGCAGAAGTGCAGCTGGGAGGTGTGTGAGGGCAAGCTGTGCAAGGAGATGGACGCCATCGAGACGCAGCAGGCCACCACGCCGCTCACTCCTGAACCGTACCGCCCCAAGTACTAGCGATAGTAGAGTAGCTTGCAAGAAGTTTCAAGACGTAGCCCAACTAAATTAAAAGTAGTGTCACTAGCTAGAACACTAAAGAGCTCTTTAAGCCCATGGTCTAACTGGATCACTTTAGCTTTATTCAATTTTGTTCAGCACATTTGTTGTTGGTGTAGGATATGTCATCACGTCATGGTTGTTTTTTTGGTTACTGCATTAAAATGTAGAGTAGTTACGTAGTACATGACACCACTCAAAATACGAGGTAACAAGTTAGAAGATCATGAAATTGGTAATCATTCAAGCTTAATCATCTAATGTTGCAAAATATTTTTGTTTAATCTAAGTGCACTTACGATTTCTCGTAATCCGTGAGTTACGAGAGCTAGTTCATAAGCTCATCAAAATATCCCTTCAATCCTGACTTCTTTATCACATTCTCAATCACAAGTAAGTGTACTGCCATATTGACCCGACAGATTCCGCTTTCTTATTGTGAAACGTTGTCCACAGCTGAGACCTCAACACCGCCACTTCTAGACTCCGAACAGAACTCTGACTCTGACTTCTTCGTGTGCCGCACGCGAAACTGCATCCAGCCCTCGCATTACTTCTCCGCCACACCCCAAGAAGGGTCATCAAGCGAACCCGCCTACACCTCTTGCTATTACGGTGCTAAGCAGTGCCCCTCAAAACTCGCACGAGCCAAAAAGTCTCAAGAATCACGCTGCCACTACACAGAGAGCGAAAAAGAAGACAGCCCGAGCGTCGAGGACGTCCAACTCCTGCGCACCGAGAGACAGGGCTGCTGCAAAAAGAAACAGGAACCGCCACCCGCGGAGAAATGCTGTAAGTCTACTCACGAAGTCGTCGTAGAGACCACCATGCACCACGAGACTGAAAGTAGGGAGGATACGAGAGAGGACAGCCCTCAAATATCCTGCTGTCACAACGCGAAAGCACCCACGGAGAGTCAGGAACAAATCATACAGTAGCTCAACATTAAAGAGCGCCATACACTCTGTGACTTTTAGCAACGCTGCAGTCGTGCGTTTTTGAATCGCTCGTTAGCATCGAGACACCACCGATGAAGTACCGTTACTGTGAATTTACTGCGGTTTCACTAGCTAGTGACGACGTAAAAAATGTCTATGGAAAATTGCACAGCGCCTCTAACCGTCACATACAGAACTAAAATTATCCAGACACTTTCTTTATGTCGTCGCTAGCGAGTAAAACTGCCGTAAACTCATGGTAACGGTTCAGATTTTTGCATCGATACAATCGCGAGTTAGTATCGATATAATCGCCAATAGGTATATTCTGCATCGCGACTGTATCGATGCTAAAAGTAGCAGAAGTGTGTAAAGGTGAACCATTTGCGACTGCATCGATGCTGCATCGCGACTGCATCGCTGCTAAAAGTCGCAGTGGGACCTAAGACGTACTGATTTTGTAAATATAATGTATATTTTTTTTAGGTTTATTTTTGGATTGACTGATGGCGCTTAGCTTTTATTTTATTTTTTTAACGTTACGTTTCAGATACATACAATAGATGAATTTATTTTTTGTTACCATTTTGTTAGAATACAGAGTACCCAGTACTAGGAAACGGTTCTGATACTTGTTAGATGAAGACTAGCTTTAAAAACCTTTACAGTAATAAGACAGTCCTAACCATCCACTTATCGAGATCATGTTACAAGGAATAAATGCAGTTGCTTGTTTTTTTCCCATATTTAGGTGCTTTATAGAAACCAAATAGTAATAAAAAAGTTTGTATAAATTATTTCGAACTATCAACACTATATTTAAGTCGATTTTGGTGCAATAGTTTTTGTCTTTAACTAGGAAAGTAATAATTTAAAAGTTTTTTTTTCATGACATATCATATTTGCTAGGATAAGAGATTTACATATTATGAGGGTGCTTTAGTATTAGAAGTAAATTATTATCGCCATACGTAATAAAACTACTATTCTGGTTTAAATTCTTGTTTTTATAAAAAAATCTAATACCAAACGCGCCGTTATGTTTGTTGTTAATACTATAACTTTTGAAAATGAGCTTTATGGAAGTGCTAGCTTTACAGCTAGTATAAAAGTAATATATAAAAAGTAATATTGCAAACGCCTGTAATAGAAGCAAACATTTTAAATCTTTAAGTAACCAGTAATCAATTTTAAACGGTTTTAATTTATAATTATAATAAAATGTTTTTTTTTTGTAATAAAAAAAAAATGAACAATGTATGGTTCCAGTCATATAGCTTGTTGTCATTTAGAGCTTAACATTGTCATTTACTACGAGTTAGGTTGACGCATTATGATTTAACCCAGGATTACGCTTATCCTGGATTAAATCTTCAATCTGTTTCTGTCTACGTACATTGACATACATTGATTAGAGATTATAACTTTGGATTATTATACAGGGTGTCCCAGAAGTCGACGTCAAGCCTGAATCGGATGATAGGCCAGATCATAATAGTTATCAGAAAAAAAATTTAGTCGTGTATTTTTTAATTTACAGTTTTTTTTTCGAAAAATGTACAGCCTGTGATGGTTTTTTAGCTCCTATAGCTACAAATCTTTACTTTTCTTTGTTTTTTTTTGTGTTATCTTGAGTAGTCCCTTGTAATCTGTTGTTGAAAGTTCTAAGCTAAGTGCTCGAACTTAGAAGAAAATGTCACATTTATCCGAACCAAGAATGAAAAATTAATACCTCGCCCAAATTTATATGACGTTACTGAAAAAAAAATGTACTACGTCAGTTTGGTAACCTTAAAAGTTGACGCATTTGATAAGAATTCCAAAATGGTATAACACTTGCTACATTGTTTCTTAGATTACCAGGAAAAAAAACCTGCAAGAATCCCAGTTTTTTGAAAAAAAAATCTACTAGAAATGATTTTAGTGTAACCAAGGCTTGCCTTGAGCGTAACTAACATCCTAGGTTTAGCGAGAGGAAGAATAATTCCATAAAGTGTGAGTGAGACAGATAGAGGACGCTTTCAAGTCATATTTTTTTAAATTTATGAAAAATTTTCCTTAAGTTTAACAACATTTGTTTGGATACTGAGATTTATTACAGGTAGTACCTATTAATAAAAGGTTGTTCAAATAGTTTTTCTTCGAAAAAAAAGAAATTACTGTAATTTTAAAAATACACGACTAAGTTTTTTTTTCTGATAACTTTTATGATTTGTCCTATCACCCGATTCCGGCTTGAAGTCGACATATGGGACCTGTATATCGAGTTATAGCAATACTCAGTGGCATCATCGATGCAATTTTTTGCTCCTATCACAGGCCACACGGTTTATTAGCTCTTCCATGCACTGTAAAAGGAAATGTAAACTTCTTTCTGTACAGTCGCCAGCACATCAGGCTACCCACTTTTGTTGCTATCTAGCCCTTATTACAACGGCATACGACACCGCAGTGTTTACCTTGACTTGAAAGTAAATGACGTGATTTGTAGAGTATAAAATGTATAATTTGATCAGGGTAAAGCTAGACGAAGCTGGAAACTTATCAGTGAATATTCAACATGGTTGGTTATTTATAATTACTATATTTTTTTCTAATACTGCGCGGTTCTTTCAACTATCTATTTCGTATTCATGGACTTTTAGGACATTAAATACTGTGATAGCAATAAATTAGCTTATTTATTTACTCTCAGGTACAGAAATGGATGACGGTTACCATATAGGGACATTTGAGATGATTTATGTATAGTTTTAAAATTATTTTTTTATATACTGTTGATCGATGATTATTTAAAATGTTTATAGTCACGATATATTTATTTGTAAAATCAGTAATTGAAGTCATCCTGATTTGCGTGCCAAATGTTTTGATTGTTGTAATAAATTGTTTCCATTTCTTTCTGTATCTTTTACCTTTATATAGTTATTAGTTGAATATTGCAATAAAGAGACAATACGAACTAACATGCCGTGTACTTTTTTACCTGCCAAATAAAAAGTAGGAATAATTATCAATATTTTTTATTTTATCAATATAATAATAGAACATTGATATGAAGTGTATTAAAATATCTTAGCTTAACTTAATCTAGTTGTTTTGTTACAAATAATCACAATAATGCGGCGGGTACGGCTCCACTCGTTATTTATTTATGTATTGTGAGATTCTACCGGCTCCCATACTATTTTGAACTTTCTTGGGCCTATACATATACTGTAATACTTATTTTTTAATTCAACGTAATCTATTATGTAGGTTCTTAGCTATATATTATATTTTTTATCGATATTTATATTTATTCATCAACAATGTTGAATTCGTAGGATGCCGATTTAGTATTGCCCTGCAAACGCTAAAACAGATTCGCGCAAGTTTCCCTTTAGTTAAAATATTCCGTGTAATATAAATTTCATGTGTAACGATATAATTGAGTCAGAGATAGGATTGGTCATTACAACAGAAAAAACAAGTTGCGAGAACAACTTTTGACCTAAACAAGATTGTTACTACTTAGGATGAAGACATAAAGAGGCGGGTAACCGTGACCGACCTGTACCGACGAGATTTGCCGAGTTGACTATTCTTAGAATATGAATATTTTGGAATTCTTAAGGGCGAACGCTAAAACTCGGCGGGCGCTCGCTGGCGTGTCTATAATGATAAATAGT
This sequence comes from Pyrausta purpuralis, assembly GCA_963924145.1. NCBI lineage: Eukaryota > Metazoa > Arthropoda > Insecta > Lepidoptera > Crambidae > Pyrausta > Pyrausta purpuralis. Next base: position 17,491 of record CAWUPE010000197.1, read on the forward strand.
ATGAGCAGCGCAGGCGCGGGCGACGGATTGACACACGCGCGGGCGCTACACGTTGTTTGCGTTAGGCTTGTGTAGTACATGTACTATGTACTATTAGGAACTAGTTCATGCTTGTGAACGAGTACGAACTATTCACTTCTGGTAGCTCAAATCGGTCTTTAGTTCATTTTATTTATGCAAATCTCCTATGTCTATAGTTTAGCTCGCGCGAGCCGAGTAAGAACGAAAGTGTCAGAGTGAGTTGGAAGATTACAATCGCGCGTGCGTAAACGTGATGGAAGATGTACTAGATTGAGCGAGAACGAGACAGACGCGTGTGCGTGAGTGTGACGGAAAATGAACTAATAAAACGAGAACGAAACAGACGCGTGTGCCAGAAAGTGATAGAAGATGTACTAAATTGAATGACTTGGACGTACGACCATGTTCGCTGTGTATGACGGGCGACTGATGTCAGAGTAATCGGTGTACTATTGAACTAATAGTACTAAAATACCGAACTAGTTCCTTTGATCGATTGTACTCGTTCGGAGCGCTCTGTTCAGTGCCCGAGTAAGAACAAGACTAGTTTGCGTTGACGTCATTTGACAAACAATAAATTAGCAAATGGTAAGCTATTCGACACAACTGTACACGCTCGAGATGTATAACTTTTATTGAACCAGTTTCACTTGTATTTGTGTTTGTCACTGTATAAATACTTTGTAGAACTAACTTAACTAATATTCGATGATATCGTTTATCCTAAGCAAAAATTACTAACACACTAAGTTTAACCCTCTTTCACTTCATCATATTTGGAACATATTGTGCCCATTGAGAGTTACAGTCTAGTTCTATACTCAAGAAACTATATATTACTTTAAATTATATGACTGTAACTTGTTCTGTGAGCCCAAATATTAGCGTTCGCCCTTATACAGTCTTCCGACTCGAGTCATATTTTGAATATTCTAGTGTTCGTTAAAGAAAGCCTACTGACTCTACTTTTGTCTTCTGTCTGAAAGTCTTCTTAGATTTTTTACGGATTCCCTAAATATTACCACATGAAAAAGACGACTTAGCTCTTCAATAGTTAGTCGGCACATGTCGGTACCGGTTACCTGAATCTTTGTCTTCACCCTTACTACTACTTTCTAGTAAGTACAGGGATATTTACACGATAATACAGAAGACTGAACAAGCAGATAGGGTAACAATCTTATTCAACATGCGAGGACAATTTAAAGGGTCTATAAATTCGTATTGTAATCAAAATTATATGATTTAGGACTTGCACTTAACAAAACTGAATTAAGCCGCACCCTTAACTGCGAGGCTTTTACAAACAATAATAATAACTAAAATATGTAACAATAAAATTAAATAAATATGGCAATAGCTTATAACTGATCCGTTGCGACCACTAGTCTTTCTTAAACATGAGGATTACAGTTTTGAAGGTTGGAATGAAACTAAAATGGGTTAACAAGTGATAAGGAAGACCTAAATAACTTTATAATCTTATAACAATAAGAAAAATCAAGTATTGCGTTTACGAACTACACTCCCTTAATCTTCGGACATGCCTGGGGCCCTATTTTTGAATCACTCGCTTGAATATAGCGTGTGAATTTCGCTTGAAAACGAATTAAAAATCAATGAACATTTCGCGAAAAGTAGACACAAAATTCAGTTACCTTTATTCGAATCACTCCTGTGTGGAGTTATACTAATTTCCATTAGAAAATCGGACATTAAATCAATGAATTTCACACGCCATCTTGACGCCAATGATTCGAAATTCCAGGGCATTTATTTGTGGCGAAAACATTGCAATAATAATTTGAACTGAAGACTTATAATCATCATTCACTATTATAGAATGAAGTTTGGTTTATTTATTCTCATACAAATAACACTGGATTTTTGTCTTTGGCATCATCACGACAAAAAATATAATAATCGAAGAACATCATTGCAACGTTTCCGCCTACTTCGTCCCCATCCCCGCGCCCTCAAGAACAGCTTATTCAAACATCACAGTGTCGCACTAGGCGTTCGTACAAAAATAAAATTAACCAAACTACAACATTACCTATACTTAAACATTTATTAATAATAGAGTGCGAATTGTCAAGAACATGGTCAATTAGTGCCCATGTTACGGCTAATAGCCGAAGGGCGGCTACACCTAGTTTTAGCCGGCTAAAACTAGGTGCAGCCCGCCACATGCGGTTAAACTTAGGTGTATCCTACTTATCTTCGGTTACAACTAGATTTAGGCTTCATTATAGCGGCTAGAACTAGGTACAGCCACACACTGGTGGTTAAACTTAGGTGTATCCTATTTATCATCGGCTAGAATAAGGTTTTCAGTTCAGTTGTTTTAAGATTCTAATATTTTATTTCCCAATTGATTCGATTACATGGAATAAAAAAGAGACAGGGATGTTTAACCGCTTAAGGACGGCATGGCATTCCAGAATGACATTTTTTTTGCACCGTTGAGGACGGCGGGCATTCCAGAATGCCATTTTTCCCGCGGTCGATATTAACTCTGATTGTTAAAGTAATACGGGTCAGATTAGCCTGAGACTTTTTTACTACATTGTACGATAAATTCCCCGTTCATTCATACCATAAACAAATATACTTTTAAAGAAGAAAAAAAAGAAATGCCTTGGTGAAATTTGATCTTATCTGTGATGAAATATGGCGGATACGTGCTCATCATTTTTGCGTGAAAAAGTGAGTTTTAGTGTGTGAAAAGCGAAAGAATGTAAGTTTCATGTCATTATATTATATTGTTTTCAGTTTTTTAGTTATTCTAAGTGTAAAGAATCGTATTTTAGTGTAATTTAGCCTGTAAATTGAAATAATGTTCAAGTAGGCGCGCGAACAAAACCATTGTTTTTGTGGTTATTGTGCATTGAAACAATAAAACTATTGAAATTTCACATTATGACATAGATATGTCTCATACGTATCCATTTTACATACACTTTACCACTTTTATAAGTGGCTATTCAATATTTATTACCGATTTACCGAAGTGAAATTGACGTTGATAGTTAGCGCGCGAACGATTATTTTGTTTCTGCATATTTTAGGATGTATTTTTGTATAACAAGCCCTATTGTGTTATATATTATTAAAAAGGTTATTTAATGGACTATATTGATATATATTTAGAATCGTAAATAATGAATACTAACACGGAAGTGAAACTATAAAATTTCGACTCGCAACATTGGGACCTTTTCCGTTTATTGCTTTCTAAAACCTATATCAATTATCAAAATGAAACAGAAAAAAAACCTTATATTCTTAAATAAGTTACCTACTTTACGTAATAAACATAATGTGGCTAAATTTAATAATCTTATCACATTTATTTTTTCAAAAGCGCGCCGTTTTCTGCGCGAGACAAATTATGTATGTAGAAATGGCCCTAGTTCATAGGCCTAAAGATTATATTATTATCATTGGACTGTGCCTATATTGTATGTTATTAGAGAGGTAAAATACTGTAGAATATAAACGTGCATAGTATCAAACTGTCACTTGTCTCAAATCCTTATAAGAAGCATTTTATTTTAAACGGACGCATTTCTGGTGCGTCAGCGAAACAATGGCAGTTTTGTTGGCCGATAACAAATAATGTAAACATCACAAATCTCTTGGCTCAGCTTAATTAGTTACTTTGTTTCAATAGCTTCTCAGAAATATAACCCGAACCGTCGTAAGTGTAAACATCTGGCCTCACGAACAATAACAAAGCGATAAGCGCCGAGCACAGCAAAAAATTAATGGCCCGTGTCAAGTGTCTCCGTCCGTGGGTAATTACGGCGCGCGGTAGGTCTCCGGTTCTCAAAGGTTAAGTGACATTTATTATTTATTATTTGACAGGCAAAATATATCTTTTAACAAAAAAGGCGTGTTTATAATGAATTAAACAGAAAATATCATATATCTTCTGTTTAACCACCAGTGTGCGGCTGTACCTAGTTCTAGCCGCTATAATGAAGGCTAAACCTAGTTGTAACCGAAGATAAGTAGGATACACCTAAGATGAACCGCATGTGGCGGGCTGCACCTAGTTGTAGCCGGCTAAAACTAGGTGTAGCCGCACTTCGGCTATTAGCCGTAACACCCATATTTCATGCATTATAATTAACAAGCGAATAGATTACACAATTAAAAATATGAATAATGCTTAAAATATCAAGCACAGATGGAAAACCTCTGTAATAATAATAGGATAGTTTTAATAACTTATACAGCGATTTAACTTCATTAAACCATGATTTTTTGACTCGTCAGAATAAAGTACCACAAAAGTCTCATTCTCATTTACTGTTAGAAGTAAGTTATTTTAAGGTGATCTTAGCATAACACTAAAGTAATGTTTTCGATCCCCAAAGTATTCACTTACTTTGACGGTAGTTTATTTTTGAATATAATTGAATTTTACAACAATACTCAGAATCTAGTCTTGCAACTATCAACATTAATACTTTATCGAAAAACAACAATCCGATTTGCTCAACAGAAATATAAATAACATCAGCAACTTCTATAGTCCAGTCACCTTAGGGGTTTCACCTCGGAATCGGAGATAATAAGCTGGAAACTCGTATACAGCTTCATTTTGGCGTTCTAAAAGTTGTCTCAAAAGTCTCAATAAATCTCGTGTCTGCGTCGTAAGTTATTCGAGGTCAAAGGTCACGAAAATCGGTTTTTGGCCATTATCTCCGTTTCTATGGCTCCAATCACTTCAAGACCTATTATAAAAATTGAAGATAATGAAGTTTGGCACAACTTTTGTCCCAACTTTTTTTTTGTACGCTCAACCCTTTTCGAAATAGAGAGCGGAGAGCACCCAGCGCTCAGGCTATACTATTATACAAGGTCAACCGTGAATCTCGGTGAATAATACCTTGTATATAGTTACTAATTCCTTAAAATATTATTAATAATAAATAATTTGTTTTATTTATTAATTAATACATTGTACAATTAATATATATATATATATATATATATATATATATATAGATATATGTAAACATTGTAAGTAGAGAAAATTATTAGCTCTTAGAATAGAATAGAATTTTTATTTAACATCAACACATAAATCGTGTTTATTAACAAATTCAAAAATGGTTAGGACATGATTTAGAACCTCAAGAATGGGGCTGGGTACTCCAAGATGAGTTTCTGCAGCCAATAACCACACTATTACCACCAGCTCCAGATGAATTACTCAGTACAATATTTTGTAATTGTAAGAATGGTTGTGGTTCACGCTGCGGATGCAGAAAATCGGGCTTGCAATGTACTTTAGCTTGTGGACAATGCAATGGGCAAGCTTGTCTCAATGCTGTTATATTGCAAGACGATTCTGAGGAAGAAACTGCATTCGATCCAGACATTTTAGAAGGTTTGGAGACAATTATACAAGTCAACGAAGATGATGAAGATGAAATCGATGTATTAATTAATAAATAATACCAATTATTTATTATTAATAATATTTTAAGAAATTAGTAACTATATACAAGGTATTATTCACCGAGATTCACGGTTGAGCTTGTATAATAGTATATATGCCTGAGCGCTGGGTGCTCTCCGCTCTCTATTTCGAAAAGGGTTGAGCGTACAAAAAAAAAGTTGGGACAAAAGTTGTGCCAAACTTCATTATCTTCAATTTTTATAATAGGTCTTGAAGTGATTGGAGCCATAGAAACGGAGATAATGGCCAAAAACCGATTTTCGTGACCTTTGACCTCGAATAACTTACGACGCAGACACGAGATTTATTGAGACTTTTGAGACAACTTTTAGAACGCCAAAATGAAGCTGTATACGAGTTTCCAGCTTATTATCTCCGATTCCGAGATTTGCCCCTTTTTTATCTAAGGTGACTGGACTACTATGGTTGTCATAGATTAAGTCTCCAACTGGAAATGCATCCTTCATACCTGTGACGCCGGTATGTAGCGGGGTGGTGAGGAAGACTTTAAGCCATCAGCTCCCAGAACTGCATGACGCGTTCTCCGGACGGTGACGTCATGCCTTGCGGCCGGATGAAGTTCATCTCGATCGTTTTGAACCTCTTCTTGAGTTCGGCGTCGAACTGCTGACAAAAGTGGAGGGCTATGATCATTAAAGTTCAATATAGATCAAACTAGCGGTTACCAGGGAACTTCGTTTCGTTCCGGCTACGTTACATGCAAATTATTCTATTCAAGACAAATCCAACAAAGTACCAAATCATGTAAAAGAGGTAAACCATGTACAACTTTGTAAAGGGTGGTTACCACAACTTACTTTTTGTATACAAGACTATCACCAGGCTTTCTCCGAATCAATAAGATCTGACAAGTGCTCATTTGGAGACATCTCGTATGAAATTTTCTTTTTTGCATACAAACATGCTATGTTAGGCCTCTTTCATGGAGACGCGTGACTTCGCGCGTCGCGTTGCGCGAAGCGGGCCGCCAGAAAAACAAGCATACAGTGAAGTTTGCAGTGTTCAAGGAGAATGGTTTTTGCAAGCGTTTGTTTGGTTTATAGCGTTGTATACCGTGAGCGTCGCCGCGTCGGATGCGGCAAATGAAGCGACGAGCGAAGCCGCGAAGAACGGGGCAGGTGAAGGGATAAATAATTTACTTTTTAAATAATTACTATCTTCATACAATATTTCAATGAAGTCGTCTATTACGTTTGCTCTTTGTGCTTAGTCAAACTCGACTAGCTGGAAGAGTCGCAGCGGGTGTCGCTCTGAACCACGCTCTATACAACGCGGCGGGCGACGTCACGTCCTTTTCTATAGCATGAGTTAGCGCGTGGGACGACGCAGGTCGCTCCTCCGCCGCCTCACCATAAACGGTAGAAATGACTCCACTCCACGCGACGCGTCCCGTTGAAAGAGGATGTAGCGACATCTATGATCAACCACTGTCACTACATATCCTCGCAACACGCTAACTCGGCTTGATGCGACTAGATGGCACTATAGTCGAAGTATGGAGACTGAACCGCGATATTAAAGATTTAGAGCGAAATAACTACATATTAATAAACCAAGACGTTGATCATTGGTCCTTTTCCACCTTATTCCCCGGCCATAACACCCAGTCGGTAGGAAGCGCTTCCCTTTGCCTTCCTAAAACTGTTGCGCCAAATGTTGTTGGCGCCGGCCTTTTGTCCTACGTCAAATTTAATCGGACACTATGGAAAATGTCCCTGCGGCATTAGCCCTATGGCCGTCGGCACATGCCGTCGGGTGGTGAGGATACACCATCAGCCAATAGGCTAGTTCACAGAAAACAATCACGATTTACATGATTCAGTAATAATTTAAAATATTCAATTTGAATGGGCCTCAAAAACGCTCGAACTGTCATGGCGTCCTAAATGACGTCACTTCCTATAAGCAAAATTCTTCTTGGTAGCAAAATACTATTAATACTACACAGGGACGAGCCGAGCGTGCTGGCTACGGTACGGGCGGGGCGAGGGCCGCGGGCGCGGCGGGCGCGGCGTCCAGCAGGCGCGCGGCGGCTACGGTACCTGCGCGTCCTCGGGCGGGGCGAGGGCCGCGGGCGCGGCGGGCGCGGCGTCCAGCAGGCGCGCGGCGGCTACGGTACCTGCGCGTCCTCGGGCGGGGCGAGGGCCGCGGGCGCGGCGTCCAGCAGGCGCGCGGCGGCTACGGTACCTGCGCGTCCTCGGGCGGGGCGAGGGCCGCGGGCGCGGCGGGCGCGGCGTCCAGCAGGCGCGCGGCGGCTACGGTACCTGCGCGTCCTCGGGCGGGGCGAGGGCCGCGGGCGCGGCGGGCGCGGCGTCCAGCAGGCGCGCGGCGGCGGCGCACACGGCGGGCGCGTGGTGCCGCCGCAGCAGGCTCACCTCCCACAGCGACGAGCCGAGCGCGCGCGAGCGGGACGCGCACGTCTCCTCCATTACGTACGGGTCGCTCGACACTGGGAAAGGGAGAGTTCAGTTTTAGTTAGTCTGGCTGCAGGGAAAAAAGCTTACATCAAGTTTATGGTAATATGAGTCATGCTCCGCCGCGCGGGTTAATTGCGGATTGGCGAAGTGGTCTTTAAATCTTTGATGAAGTGGCGTTACCTACGCAACTTGAACTCGAGAACGAGTGGACTGATTTTTATGGTTTTTACTTTATTGAAATTGTCTTTGCCCCGAATAAGACATAGGTGGATAAAAAAAGTTAGCCGGGACAGCTAAATAACAATATTTTATAAAGAAAAAAATCTTGTTTATTCTAACGATATTACGACGTGCGGGCGAGCGCCGAACATAGGAAACGGTGTGCGTTACTGGGGCGGCATGTCGACTCGAATCGAGATGAGAATATATAGAAAATTTAGAGCCCTATATCCCATAAATGTGCCCCAAAAATCAAATCAGTGCCCATTAAGGTCTCCGAGTTATTTTAGAAAATAAGATGCCGCTGGAGTAACGTCTGAAAACGTTACTGCAGCGGCATGCTTTTTACCTATTGGCCCTAGCCAGATTTAAAGTAGCCTGAAAGGTAGCTTATATATGTGCCCTCTCTTGGCCGAGTAGCGGCATTTGTGCCCTTTGTGGATTTGATGTAATTGCAAATGCCGCTGGAGTAACGTTTGGCGGATTTCCATATCTGCGGAACGGCTTGACGAACAGATATGATTTTTTGTCAGCTAGTTCGTTGTTATTTGTGCCTTAAGTGCCCCAGAAATTTTTCCAAAAAAATGCACGGTTTATAAATAGGACGCGTTTCTCTAAAAATCGAAAATAGCCTCTAGTTCTTAAACTACATAAAATGGTGTCCTGTAATTGCAGTGCCCTATGCCTTTTAGGCATATGGATGGTCTGACAAAATTTCAAAACCCTAAGTCTAATATTCGTCGAAATAAATGTTTTTTTCTGTGAAAGTGGTTTTGCTTATTTCAGACCTAAAAAAAGAGCATTGTGAACAAGATAATAACAAAACATGATTTGCCCATAAATAGAGCCCATATTCAAATAAAGGCACACAGAATTTCAGCTATCTACACCTTATAATAACCCTGAAATATATAAAACAATGTAACGAGAATTATTCAAAAACTATCCGACCAAATGCGAAAGGTAGTTAAAAAGCGGACGTTGGAAACATTCACCTTACCTCCTTAATTTGTCTAATAGATTTCTTTTATGTCTGTACAATGGTGCGGAAAAGCTGTTTTGATAATTTTATTTTTTTTTTGCTATAATCAGGTAATATTCAATTTCTTACTGTTAGACTGCACTCAGTAAGGGTTTCCATCGTCATGACCGAGAGTATATACAGGGTGACTTTGTTATCAGTACCCAAATTTTGTGTAAAGACTCCACTGAAGAATATGAACAACTTTTACTATGGGGGCAATAGTGAAATCGAGAAAAAAAATCAGCTGTTCCATACATTTTGACCGCGCGCCAATTGAACTTTTGTATGGATCATTTTTTTTTTCATTGGATTTTTTTTTCTCGATTTCACTATTGCCCCCATAGTAAAAGTTGTTCATATTCATCAGTGGTGTCTTCACACAAAATTTCGGTAGTGATAACAAAGTCACCCTGTATTACAAAATAAAAACAAAAAATATATATTTCATAAATAAAATAATAAGAATATTATAATTGTAACAAATAAAATAAAATAAAACAGTAGGCTGATAGGTAGTAAGTATAAATAAACTTAATAAATACATATTACTTATAAACGGGTTATTTAATTGTGTTATGAGTTTCAATTTAAAAGTTTTTATGACTTTCCTAAACTTTATTATAAAAATAGATGGGTATTTTAGAACTGATTCCCATAAAATTATTTTATGAGAAACAAAACGTTTGTAACGAATCGTCGTTGTAAGAAAAAAAATATATAATTCTTATAACGCAGCAATACGGTCTGTATTTAAATGTGCGGCAGATCCTGTTGCTGTTGGTGTGCAAGCGTGTAAGAAAGAGGAAGCCGAGGCGTGCCTACTATAGTCGACTGCATAACAGTCGAAACAATGCAATCTGAACCTTATTAGTAAATGCAATAGTAATATTTGTGTGCGCATACATAGGCAAGTAAAAGTAACTATTTGTTCACTCTTTGTTATACCCGGCAGCCGGCTTGTTTATAACAACGCTACATTACATCAAGACGGACGGAATCAGTTATGATGATTAATTAATGTATGAATAGTTCAATGATTTTTGTGTTGTTGTGTGTGAGTGCACGAGTCTTTAATGTGCTTATGTCGTTGCAAATAATGGGCCACGACCCACGGCTAGAACACGTTTGCAACACAGTGTGGGAATAGGTAATTTGTATATGATGATTACCTACTTTAACAATTTCACACCAAAACTTGTTTCCGTGACTGTACCTGTTATCGAAAATAACAAGGCTACCAATTTGAGAATGCTGACTTGAAGTACTGAAGGGCCGCTTTTTAACTACCTTTCGCATTTGGTCGGATAGTTTTTAAATAATTCGCGTTACATTGTTTTATATATTTCAGGGTTATTATAAGGTGTAGATAGCTGAAATTCTGTGTGCCTTTATTCGAATATGGGCTCTATTTATGGGCAAATCATGTTTTGTTATTATCTTGTTCACAATGCTCTTTTTTTAGGTCTGAAATAAGCAAAACCACTTTCACAGAAAAAAACATTTATTTCGACGAATATTAGACTTAGGGTTTTGAAATTTTGTCAGACCATCCATATGCCTAAAAGGCATAGGGCACTGCAATTACAGGACACCATTTTATGTAGTTTAAGAACTAGAGGCTATTTTCGATTTTTAGAGAAACGCGTCCTATTTATAAACCGTGCATTTTTTTGGAAAAATTTCTGGGGCACTTAAGGCACAAATAACAACGAACTAGCTGACAAAAAATCATATCTGTTCGTCAAGCCGTTCCGCAGATATGGAAATCCGCCAAACGTTACTCCAGCGGCATTTGCAATTACATCAAATCCACAAAGGGCACAAATGCCGCTACTCGGCCAAGAGAGGGCACATATATAAGCTACCCTTCAGGCTACTTTAAATCTGGCTAGGGCCAATAGGTAAAAAGCATGCCGCTGCAGTAACGTTTTCAGACGTTACTCCAGCGGCATCTTATTTTCTAAAATAACTCGGAGACCTTAATGGGCACTGATTTGATTTTTGGGGCACATTTATGGGATATAGGGCTCTAAATTTTCTATATATTCTCATCTCGATTCGAGTCGACATGCCGCCCCAGTAACGCACACTAGGAAACGTGTCGCAATAGTAGATTGTTATACAGGGTGGCGTAATAGAACGTGGATATTGCATCATCTTTTTTTGCGGGGTAGAAGGGGCGTGGGCGGGGGGGAGACCGATATCGTTGGGTAGCGCGGTTCATAAAGTTTTAGTCACGATGAGTCACTTCGACGGGAAGCGTCGCGCATTTTGCGTGCGCGCATTTTACGAAAACTCTCGTTCGTACGTAGTTGTCAGGCGACTATTTTGTTCTGAGTATGGTGTACGGCAAATTAGGGAGGCTCCGAGTGCTAATTTAATTAAAATCTGGATAAAGCGTTTTGAAGAGACTGGATCGACGTTTAAACCACACGCGAAAGGTCGTCCACGCACATCTAGGACCGAAGACAATATTGAGAGTGTTAAGCAGTCGGTACGAGAAGATCCACAAATGTCTACTCGCAAGAGATCGTCTGTCCTAAACATATCGCGACGAAGTTTGCAACGAATTTTTAAACTTGGATCTTAAATTGCATCCATACAAGCTGCAATTAACTCAAGAATTGAAAGACTCTGACTTCATAGCACGGCTCACATATGCTAATGAAATGCTCAATCGGTTTTCAAATTTTGAAAACATCCTTTTCTCTGATGAGGCACATTTTCATGTGAATGGGTTCGTAAACCGCCAAAATTGTCGTTATTGGAATAGTGAAAATCCCAGACTCAAACATCAAAAACCGTTACATAGCCCTAAAGTGACAGTTTGGGCCGCAATATCTGCCAAAGGAATAATTGGTCCTTATTTTTTTGAAAACGCACGGGGGCAAAACATCACTGTTAATACCGAACGCTATGTTGCGATTGTTGGAAGGTTTTTTGGCCCCAGAACTTGAAAATTCAAGAATAAAGAACTCTAGGACTTGGTTCCAACAAGACGGAGCTACCAGTCACACATCAAATGACTCCATGGCGGTTGTGAAGCAGATGTTCCCTGGCAAACTGATTTCGAAAAGAGGTGATATCCCATGGCCTCCGCGCAGTACAGACTTGACGCCTCCTGACTTTTTTTGTGGGGATACCTCAAACACAAAGTCTACACCAATAATCCGAGAAACATCAGTCAGCTCAAGGAGAATATTCGTGGTGAAATGGCAGCAATCACACCAGCACTACTTAAAAAAGTTTTCGGTAATTTCCGTTTGCGGTTAGAGTAGTGCCAACGTAGAGAGGGTCATCATTTAGATGATGTTATTTTTAAAAAATAAACTTCAGTTATCACTTAATAATTGCTTAGTTTTATTTTAACTATACCTTTTGTATTTATTTTTTCATAATTATTTTAAAAATGCACGTTCTATTGCGCCACCCTGTACAAGGGAAGAAAGTGACCCATTTCACTCGAGAAGTTCTTGGCGCTCGAACAAAGTAAGAGCGCTAATAATTCGAAAGTGAAATGGGTGCTTTCACCCAATTTATACATGCTATTTTTCATTTCGACTGTAAGGAAAAATAAATAAATTTATTTAGATATTATGTTGTTTGGCGAGAGATGAAACCTCAAGTTTTTACATCACATATCAGTGTAGTTATACATAAAACACAAGATTAGAAGGACAGTAAAGGCACAGAAGACAACAGAGTATAACATAAAAACGCGGACGATATCAAATATTTCAAATCATTGTTAGAAATATCGATCGATTTTTTCTCACAGCCAATAGGTAGTAATAGTAGAAGAACGCAACCTTCCGAAAACAAGGTTACTTGTTACCAAAACTACCACAGATTATGTCAAATTCCAGGTTCAATTTTGCCTCATGAGATAGCGCTATGAATGACAGCTACAGGTGGGAGTGAGTTAGAAGATTATTGAACAACAAAAATGGCGGCAATCTTGGCGAACATCACGCTTGTGTACTCACTGAGCGCGGGCTCCAGGCGGCCCAGCATGCGCTTGAGCGGCGGGTGCCGCAGCACGAGGTTGTGCACGAGCTGCAGCAGCGCGGCCGCGTCGCCAGCGCCGGCCACCAGCGCCAGCCGAGACAGCCGCTTGGCGAATGCCGCCACTAGGCTTTCGGGGAGATGCCTGTTAATAAACATACAATATAAGTAGGATTCGTAAGTTCAGTTCTCACTCTACAGGTCGGTTGCGAAGCCGCAAAAGCTTCCTGCGATCTACACAGGCTACCGACGAAACCCCTACTGACATGAGGTGCAGGCTTTGGGCAAGCGAGTACCCAGACTCACTGTAACCCCCCGATAAAAATCTGCCTCCGGGCTATAAGGAACCTTGGCCAACCTGGAGAAGTCTAAATAGGCTGAGGACCCAGGTTGGTCGGAGTAAAGATAACCTGTGTCGGTGGGGGTACTCAAGCAGCGCAGACGCCAGCTGTGAATGTGGAGAGCCCCTGCAAACCATGGCCCACCTCACTAACTGTCCCGCGTGCCCGACCACCTGCTCGCGTGAGGACTTACTTGTCTATAACCAGAGAGCTATCACAGTAGCCGCTTTCTGGGCAAGTAAGATTTAGCCCGTGTTCTTGACGACACGAAGGAAGAAGAAGTTGAATTTATATTCTGATTTTTATTTAGATAGACCAAAATAAAATTTGGTGGGATACCACTTTTTCGTAATTCAAAAGTAGTGATGTATTTTAATAACTGACATTGTATATTTAAAAAGTTGTACTTTGAATTAGTGCTTTGCAAAAGTGTAAAAGCATGAACTGTTAATTGTTTTCTTACAAATAAAAATATATATATATATGAAAACATATTTCTTACAAGTATTATGATTATTTCTAAAAATACGTAAAAATAAAAAGTTAAAGTATTTAAAAAAACTTACAAGAGTATTGCTATTGCAAGGGAACAAATTTAGATTGTTAACTCATTCAAGTGCTATTTTATGTATTACATTTATTTATAACTCTATGGAATGTTTCACATGTATTCTTTATCACCATGAGTAAAAACATGTTATTGAAAACTCATACCACAAATTCAATTATTTGTATTGAATTGAATTTTTACAACACTATTAACACAACGCTTGCAACTTTAAAAAACAAAAAATTCTAATGATGCTCTCATACTGGTCTATCTAATTAAAAATCATAGTAAAGAGTACGCATCTCCATAAAGTAGAAAGTACGGGTCGAGGCCTCTTCAACTTTCAAACAAATTATAAAACAATAATTATGCACACACGCCACACAAAAACGAGCATCTTTTCAAACAAAAGAACGGTCGTGCAAGCCATTTTAGCTCTTAAGGCAGCAATGACCATGATAATACATTGGCATACATTCTAACACAAGCCACTACCAGCTTTCAGCACCTTATTTCACAGTGAATTGAAGCATTACAAACAGAAACTAAGAGATAAAATGTTATTGCAGTTACATTGACTTATTACATTGATTTTTTTTGATTATTGACTTGTTACATTGTTTTTTTTTGCATATCAGGACCGTTTGCAACCCTTTGGCTGCGGGCCCTTGCGGGATTACATTAGCTTACATTCAGCAATGGACATCCTATACTGACAATTGCTGACAATGATGAGTAGAGTATCATCGTATCATCACAAGCGGCACTCACGTGGAGCTCAGGAACACGTCGGCGAGGTGCATCAGCCGCTTCTTGTAGCGCGTCGCGAACATCTCCGGCTCGAACATGCCGTACAGCCGGTCGTACATGTCCGGGTAGCTGATGTTGTGGCGCCGGACCAGCTCCAGCACGCCCTGCAGGGCCAGCATGCTGATTGGACCGCCTGGAAAAAAGAAATTGATGATTTCCCTAATGATAAAATCTACCTCAGAAGTTGTGGTCGCGTCAGCACTGGCATATGGTTTTGAACACTCGGTGTCCTATTTGTATTTTTAAAATATTAAATAAGAAACCAAATATTGCGCATTGGCGTGATTCGATCCTGCAACTTCTGGCTAACAGGGCAAACTGTTACAAAGACGGGTAGATGGCACTGTCGTCACGCGTAATGACGTATCGTATCTAGAGGCTAGAAATTTCCAACAGTAGCATGATAGCTCAATTGGAAAAAGCGTTGGCCCCGTTAGCCAGAAGTCGCTGGTTCGAGTACCGTCCGTGCGTATTTTTTTTTGGTTTCAAGTTATCTTCTGTCACTGACCGGCGTCGAGGCTGTCGCACAGCATGTCGGTGGCGAGGTGCGGCCGCGTCAGCAGCGGCATTGAGGCGCTCGACGAGCAGCAGCAGCGCGCGCCGGTGCGTGCGCGGCTCCTCGCACAGGGGCCACTGGCACGCGAAGCTCCAGCAGCGGTTCGCGTAGCGACGGCACACGCCCGGGTTGTAGGGGAACGGGGGCTTTGTCTGGGAATATGATTATGATTTTGATTACTGTTGCTACGCATTTTGAAAGTACGAGGGGTAATACACTCAATAATTACTTAGCCTCGCCGCCTGATGACGCTGTTGTTACAAAAGAGTTTTTACTATCGTGCAGTAATAGTACATTATGATACAAGTGTGCTAAGTTGACCATTATATACAAGGCGATATTGTGTGCGCACGAGCGCAAGCGAGTGCGCCATAAGAAAGCCGCGTATATAATGGTCAAAGGCACACGCGTATCATACGACGTTTTTTCAACACACTTGCGAGGAAAAAAACAAGACTCTTCATTTACTAAGTTTTTAATTATTAAAACATTTAGTAAAAATACATTTCACTCGATTTTGATGGCAAAGACTTTCGCACGCGTTTTTTTGCCTCGTTACGTATGTCCGGCGGAGTAAATAATAGGTTTTCTTCATTGTCTTCACTTGAATTAGGCATTTTTATTAATATTAAACTTCTTAAATAATGCAAACTTCGTCACAGCCGACAATTATTATTATTTACTAAAAATGGCGCATTGTTTTTTTTTCTTGCCGCGATACCGATGCTCGCGCAAGGCTTAGGCGCGAACTAGATTGGCCAAAAGCCAAGATTAAAAATGTAATAATTCGTGTTTAAAACACAAATCACAGAAAATGTTAAACGAGTTTGAGCTATTTTTAGTAATACATATGGATTTACCATTTATTGAAATAAATATGTAGATTCTGTTATTTTTTCGCATAAATACTGTTTGTTGCTAAAATAAAAGTATTGTATAACCCGACTAAATTATATCGTTTCTTCTTCTTACTTACGACTTGGTACTAGGGTACAAACCTAAATTGGTCGGGTTAATAAACTAAAGGCACTAGTGCAATAATATAATGAAAAAGCACGCGTGTTTAATATCTATGATTATGAGCCAAAAATCGGTGGAATAAAGACGTCGTTATGAGCAGTGTGTTGAAAATACTTTTTGACAGCCTTTGGAAGCGAGTGTGTCGGTCGGTTTGACAAAAATGGAAAAAGAAC
>CAWUPE010000198.1:0-30159 GCA_963924145.1 Pyrausta purpuralis
GAGTTCCATTATTAGCCCAGTCTTCATTAAGGATCTAGTACAAAAACACTACACGTGACTTTTAAATGCCTTTTAAACCTCGCAACAATGGGATCAACTATAAGGTAAACTCTGGTACCTAGGTGAAAAATGACCTATACTCTGATTTTTAATTAGATAGACCAAAATGACATTTGGTGGGATGCCTTTTTTCGTAATATAAAAATAGTGATGTGACTAAATATTCGACAAATTCAATTCTGATTCAATTGTTGCTTTTAAATGATTATATAATAATTAATTGGATATAGTTTGAATTTGTGTTGTGCAGATAATTATTTGCATAAAATAAAATAGTTATGTATAACAAAAACAAACACCAAACGAGTTTTGTTTTAAGATCATGTTACCTGCAAAATAATATCATAATTTCTAATAGTGTATTTATAGAAAGTAGTAAATAGTCAAAATAGGTTGAAGTCATACAAAATATTGGTATTGCATGTGAAGGGACTTAATTTTTTACCTATTAGAAAATTTTATTTATGTATTACGTTTCTTTGTAATTGTGTTCAACGTTTTACATGTATTATTTATCAAAATAACTAGAATCTTGGAATTGAAAAATCGTATCACAAATTCAATTAATCGTTCACAATTGCATTGTTACAACAATATTGCACTACGCTTGCAACATTAACAAATAAAAAAGTGCGAAGCTGTCATTTTGGTCTATTTAATTAAAAATCATACCATAAAATGACTGAGATATGAGATAACACTGATACAAAAATATGGACATACAGTCCATTTGATAACCTCCTCCAAGAGTCGGTTAATTAATCTTTACAAGTTATATTCTTGTGATTAATTTATGCATCTGTGTTTGTCATTGTTCGAATAACTTTAGACAATTTGGGATAAGATTTAAAAGTTATGCTCCAGTAAACATTATCTCAAATTTAAATAATGAAATTAAGCTCGGTTAGTAGTTTATTTAAACATATTGCATATCATCAAACACCGTGTAAGTAATTTTAAGCAACTTTAAAGACCAAAAAAAACTATATGGTGATAAGAGGCAAAGCTATGAGCGCGCGGTCACTATTTTTCGAATTATTACTTCTGATTCGCTGAAATCGAAATCATGTGACCCGTGGTTTTACGCGCCATGGGCAGCTGTATCTAACACCATTAAAATGTCAAAAGCTCCGGTTTTCGACTTGCGCGGTGTTGGAAGCTAAAGGCACGGTATTTACAGCGTTTCTTATACCAATAGCATCAATTTAAATGTCAGGTACTCATTTGTACTTAATGCTTTATCAATATAGATATTTTGATTTGATCAGTGCTAAGGAGGTCACTTAGATGGGGTGTATACGTTTTTATATTGTATTTAGATAAAATCATAATTAGGTAAATAATTATTTTGTTTCAGATCATTTCTATCAGAAAAAAAAAACACTTCAATTAACTAGAATCTAAATCCACTAACTTCATATTGATGTTCATAAATGCTGCTTTACAAGCATACATATTTTGATTTAAATCAATCAAATCAAATCATTTTATTTGTGAAACACAGGTAAATATGGTGTTATTACAGAGACGGTGATAAAAAGGACTTGACGGTGACAAAAAGGACTTGCTGTGATCAGCCATATTGGCATATTGGCATTGGCATTTAGATAAAGCAACTTGATATGAACTGTGATTACTGGGATGTTTGTTTATTGATTCTGTTACTGAAATTTAAGTAAATAAATATATTTTGTATGTGGTCTACACGCTTTTATTGATTGCTAACTGAACTTTGACTTGGTTTTGTTTTAGTAATTAATCCTTTTATGACAGTCTAGTGTTTACCACTACAACAAAACCAAGGTAAATTAAGTTACAATTTCTCGCGAAGCAGTCTGAATATTGAAAATTTTATTCTTTATGTTGGTAAAATATTGACTATTGGAATGTATATATTCGCTATACTTATCAAGCCATTTTTTGACATTTGAGTAGTCTATTTCTCTCTATATTTATTACTTACCCAATGATTATTATATAAATGGAAAATAAATTAACAACATGATTATAATTTCATTTTTTATTAATGAGATCATCCATTATCGTTTAGAACGGCCAGTTGGAGCCTGTGTTTACTCTGAATATACCAAATCTGTAAATAAAATAAAATACAATTAAAATAGTAAAAATATTACAATAATAGCCATACTAAAGAAATAATTATTAAAAGTGTCATTTTTAATTTAGAATCTAAACGTATCCATTTGATAAGTGTGCACAAAGTTAAAGCTTTTGTGTGAATTAACATTTTGGGCTGACTAGGGATCTATTAAGCTTAGTTCATAGTCAACTAATTATAAATAAAAATGTGTAAAATTCTAAATTGAATAAACTTTTTTGGAAGTTTATGTAAATTGGATCGACGGACATATGAATGAATTTGAATATGCATTACGTACCCAAACTTAGATATAACGCCATTGCCCATGTGCAGACTTGATCCTGAGCACTGGTTGTTAGAAACCTGGTTCATATTGGAGCATTGATTCGCAGAGAAATGGTTGAAGCGGACACTGGCAGCGAACAGTTGGTAGGCGCGGCTGTGAGAGCAGGTGCTGATCCAACAACCAGGCTGAGGATTCCTGCCTCCGTTAGGGTAGAAATCAGCGTGGGCGATGCTGTCATAGATACCAAGCAAGCCTCCATCGGTGTGGATGGCTTCGACGTATCGACCAGATTGGGTGTTCAAGGCTTGGGAATTACCTCCCCATGAGGGACCAGCAGGGTCAAGACCTGAAGAAAGACATTGATCAATCACACGGCGGATGGCATTGAATTTCAATTACCTGTATACGTAACATTAGAGCATGGCATATTTTAAACTACAGGCTATCTATTGTCAAATTAAATGTTTTGTGAGATAAACGTTTATTTATGAATTATCGATCATAAGTAGTTACTATCTACTTTAATTACTGTTGCTGTGGGTGAAGTAGAACAGCTCAAATTAAAAGGTCAACCTTATTGAAATAAGACACCATCACCACATTAAATCTTACCAGTAACACGCCTAGGGCGACCGCCAGCTTGTCTACCAGCACTTCCAACAACATGTGCGCCCAAACTGAATCCAACGAGATGTAGGTTGTCCCAGTTGCCACCAGCGTTGTCGAAGAGCCACACAATGAAGTTGCCCACAAACTGACCGACGTTGGGAACACCGTTAGCGGCGCTGATATAGTTTGAGTTGGCCAAGCCACGCCAGTCGACGACGATGACGTTGCAGTCTTGGACGTCAAGGAAAGCATCTCTGGCGTAGGTATTGACTCCAGAGTTGCCGTTGCTGTTCCAACCGTGGACGATGACCTTAGTGGGGAGGTCAGCTCGGTAGTTGGAGTTGTGAACAGAGTTGATATTTCCGTGCACCAACAACTGGTGACTGTTGCGGTTTTGTCTGCAAACAATCATCCAGAAAATGGGCAAAATATTTTTTTTTGTGATACGTATTCTCAATTCAGATACAGTCACATTTCAACCGTCGAAAAGATTTTTGCACAAACAAACGTTGTGCGAAGGCAAACACGTTTGAAGCGCGCACAAGAACATGAGGAAAGATTTTGTGATTAGTGCACATTTACGTACCTAGTGAAGAGCCAGTATTGGTTGTTAGCTCCATTTCTGCCGTTCACAACGGTGGTGTCGACCGGCTCCTCGAGGTCCACGAGATGAGGGATGTCGTCCCCATCAGGCATCCATATGTAGCGGCTCACACCCTCCACATAACCGCTATTGTCTCCAGGGATCTGGGGAACCGCGCCAGCAGCGCTAACTAAAAATCAAAAGAACCAAATTAAGCTTTATGTTAAAGGCCACAAAAGAAACAAAACTGAAAGTCTTTAAAAAATATACGGACGAGCGATCAATGAGGCAACCACTACAAGAACTTTCATGATGAGGAACTATGCAAAGTAGAGGGTTAATGAGTTAGTATTTATACCCAAATGCCTTATCAATAGCATTGTTATGATTAGAAGATTATTATACCCATATTATCGTCAAAAAACCCCAGCAACTAAACAGATTGATAGCCACATATTAGTGATTTCAGTTTTAATATTCATATTTTAAACTAGCGGCCCCGCGACTTTTCCATGCGTTTTGAGTTTGCTTTCTCCGCAGCCTGGTAAAACGTTCCTTAATAAATTCCTTTCATAATAAAGAGGCTTTCCAACAAAAAAATAATTTTTCAAATCGTCCAGTAGTTCCCGAGATTAGCGCGTTTAAACAAACAAACTCTACAGCTTTATAATATTAGTATGCATGTAAGTGAGAGGCCAGCAACCATAGTAAGTGCAAGCTCGCGTTGTAGCTACATAACCTGCGAGGATTATTTTGATGCGGAGTTATTTCAAAACTGTGATAGCTTCTAAGATATAAATTGGACTTGTAAAAAGCAACTTTGGCTGTGTGACAGACGAAGAATTCTTAAATATTTATTGAAATCAAATGATGTAAGTGGCAACTTTGTTCAAAATGAAATGCTCGTGATGATAAATGACGATGAATGTATTTATTTTGATAATAATCAATCTTTTTGTCGACAGCCACAAGACCGCATGAAATTATTTAAGTTTTATATGATTTCATAAGTTTTGATTTGTACGTTACGTACGTACGTACGTTCGTTCCTTCCTACGGTATAATAGTAAATACAGCTACTAGTGAAAAGTGAAGTACCAGTAATTACCAGTAAATTTATTGTGAATATAGTTTAGTAAAAGTATTAATAAATTTGTGTCAGTATTAAGTGCAGTGTTTTACTGGGGAACAGTCAGTTTCTAGCGTTAAAATTAAAATTACAGTCCACTTGCTCTCTGGGCTTGACGACAGTGCAGTATCCCTGTTTTTTATACACACGGGTATTGATCATACATCTTCGAAAATAGTGCATTATTTCTTAACAAATTTATTAACTTAAAAAAGGTCGTAGTGAGTAAACCATATGAGATAGACATATGCTGTTTCAGATTTTATTATAGAATTGTTTATGCATAATAATCTTGTCTTACATGATTTTTCTGTAACCTTAACGGTTTACGCAGCGGAAGTTTTCAAAATTAATATTTTCCCCCCGTTATCGCACCATTTTTCGTTGCGGCACTGGACTTATGAGTCGTACGAGTATCTTGATGCTATATAGAGCAAAGCCTTTCTCAATAAATGAACTATGCATGTAACGTAAAATTAATGTTTACTATTATATAGACGACCTCCGTGGTGTAGTGGCTATAAGCACGCAGGTTTCAAGGCGTCGCCGCTCCGAGGTCCCGGGTTCGGTTTCCGGTCGGGTCAATCATAGAAATCAAAATTATCTATATTGTCTCAGGTCTGGGTGTTGTGGTACCATCGTTGTGTCTTATTTCCATAACACGAGTGCATTAGCTACTTACTTTGGGATCAGAGCAATGTATGTGATTGGTGTCCTATATTTATTTATTTAATCTTTCAAATCAGAAACAAACAAACTCTTTAGCTGTATATTATTAGTATAGATTGATTGTTTTGTAGGGTCTTAAACCATTTTGTTAAAGAGTTTTACCTGTCTTTTTCAAGGGTACGCGAGTCGCATTCGACACAAGCCTCGTACCTATCTACAAGATTGTCTCTAATTTAAGTCTTGTCTTAAAATAAAATAAAACTATTGACCTTTGAAGGAATCAATTTTAGGCGAACAATTTTGTTTTCGGAGTCGATGCTCTGATAGTTGATACTTGAGATGCCCAATGGGATAGCACCGACTCCAAAAAGAAATTGTTTGCCTCAAATAGATTCCTTTCCTTTAAAATGTCAAGAGTTTATTTGAGACTGTTTTTGTGCATTTCGGTTTTGAATTCGGTTTTTGCTTTTTTCAAAGTCATTTTATTTTCTTATTTTAGTGATCGCAGGAGGAGGAGGAGGGAGGAGGAAAGGTTGCACCTTATGATTCATTCATTCATTATAATCCCTGAACTTCCTAAGCGTTAAGGAGTTCCACCATCAGAGAGCGACCAAAATACCATTTTAGCTTAACCATTAGAACATTATTTTAAGCGTCTATCCTACAAATGTTTGACTTTGAGATAAAATGGTTTTAGGAACCTGCATGTTATTTTTAACCGACTTCAAAAAAGGAGGAGGTTATCAATTCGACTCCAAAAATAAATTGTTTACCTAAAACGGATTCCTTTCCTTTCAATGGTGAAGAGTTTATTTAAGACTTTTTAGTGCATTTTGGTTTTGAAGTCGGTTTTTACTATTTTTTAAAGTTTATTTTTTTAAAGACCTACCCATTGACCCGCATGAATTTTATTTTATCGTCAAATGTAATATATTTTTATTTTTTGTATGTGTGCGTAAAGCGGTTATCAGGATTCACCTTCCTTCCAAGTTTCATCTGTGTAATGCTATAATATTTTCAGAATAAATTGGCTGTGACATACGAACGCACAGGCAGACGGAGAGACAGACTTGACGAAACTATAAGGGTTCCTTTTAAACTATAAGGGTACTTGACAAAACTATAAGGCTAAGGACCCTTTAAAAATGGAGCCGTTTAGTAATTGCTTGTACGAGTATTTACAAAATTTATTACCGTTACAATTGATTCCTCGAAACGCGAGTTGCATTTTTCTTTTTTTAGTTAGTAATATGAATTAGAATCTGCATTACATTCGCTCATTTTTTTTGGAAATAAAAGTGCCTTGAAGCGGAATTCTAAATACTTCAGTTTATACTACAGAAATGTAATATTTTAAGTGACATCTAACCCTGCCATTTAAAAAAGTACAGCCAGAGATATTCGATTACCACTTTTCGCTGTCTGTTCGGTGTAATATGCTGGCTCCTAGGTTTGCACGCTGTACTATACCAGTGAAGGTAACTTTGTTTAAGGCTTACTGCCAGTCTTTCTATACGTGCAGCCTGTGGACCAGCTACACGCAGCGGGCATACGGCGCCCTGCGCGTCCAGTACAACAATGCATTCAGGGCGCTGATGGGGCTGCCACGGTATTGCAGCGCCTCAACGATGTTCGCTCAGGCACAAATAGATGATTTCTACGCCATCATCCGAAAGAGGAGTGCCTCGCTGCTTAAACGCTTTCGGAGAAGTACCAACAGTGTTCTGAGTGCGTTGGCCGAGCGGTGGGATTCCCCGATGATGCAAAGGGTGGATGAAGCTGCATGCCAATTCATCGCCTTTTATTAAGTAAGAACGTGACATTTTTAATTTTAGTTTTGATCATCATTTAATTGTATTTTATTTATTTTCTCTTCATTTATTGTATTTAATTATTTTTTGTCGTTTTATGTAAATTATGGATACTTATTATCTGAAATAAATGAATTTTAATTTAATTTAATTTAAAAGACTTATTTCCCGACCTATTTTATTATGTCTAAGTGTTGATTTTGGTTACCATAATTGTATTTACAAATTTTACAAATAGATAATATTTTGTTAGTAAAACAATAAAAGAAATCAGATATTGCATAAATTTATGAGTTAAGATAGAAGATATCAACGGTGTCAAGGAAGAAAAGTACCTACTGGCAAGATACGTCCAAATGTTGTGTATCCATAAACTAGTGGTCCCCGTGACTTCGTCCGCACGTTTTGAGTTTGCTAGCAGTATCCCGTCGCAGCATGATGTAAATCCTTCCTCGATAAATAAGCTATCCAACATCAAAGTATTTTTTCAAATCGGTCCAGTAATTCCTGAGATTAGTGCGTTCAAACAAACAAACAAACTCTTTCGTTTTTTTTATATTATTGAAAAAACCGGCCAAGTATGAATCGGACTCACGCATCGAGGGTTCCGTATTTTTGTGGGTATTTTTTTCTTTTATAATATGTTCTATGAAATATTGCTTAAAATGCCAAATTTCAAGATTCTCAGTCGATTCGAAATACTCGTATTATTTAGGTTATGACTCCCTGCGAATAGCTGCGTGTTTGAAAATATGCGGCTTAAATTACATTTTCTTTTGAAGGCGTTGACATAGAAGTTTGATTTTGTTACAGCTTAAACGTATTATAGTCCTGAGTATTTAATATGGACACATCCTCATGCGTCGCTAAGAAAAAGGGACAGACAAACGGACGGACAAATAAGTGATCCTATAAGGATATCGGTTTTTTCGGAACCCTAAAAAAACCCCGATTTTTACTATTTAACTATGGAAACTACATAACACTTGTTTACGCGTACAAGTACATAATATTTTAAACTCCTTAAGTAACCTTTACGTTTACTTACTTTATTCCAGTGCCTTATGTAACTTCCAGATTTTAAAAACAAAACACAGACTCATATTATACGATTAAAGAAAATTTAACGTGTGCGAAATATAAATAAATAAATATCCTTTGGACATTGCCACACATCGCCATCTAGCCCAAAAGTAAGCTACTAAAGATTGTGTTATGGGTGCCAGACAACGGATATAATACTTAAATACTTTTTGTTTGTAAATACATACATGATATAAAGATAACACCCAGACCAATACAAACAGACATGTTCATGCACACAAATGTTTGTATTGTGCGGAGATCGAACCCGCAACCCGCTGCGTAGTAGGCGATTTCTCGACCACTACACCAGACGGGTCGTCCTATATGTGATAGATTCATTCATAATTAATACAATACACATGATTTAGTGCGAAAAAATACGGCTGTGTGTTTTTATTTTAACAAACGACAAAGAGGGAGGTCCAAAAATGCCCCACGTCCTACAGAGGTGAAACGTATCAAAAAAAATCTAAATGTTGGTAAAAAAATATGACATACTCATTGCCATAATTTTTAACGGTCTGGGTGCTCGGAAATCTTCAGTTCACCGTTCACAAAAACTATTTTTTCTAAATTCTAATTAAAAAAAATAAAATTATTGATTACAAATAGTTTTGGATTTTTTAGGGTCACGATTTCTATGTATTTAGATTTTGTTCGTGCGATAGTTTTTATACGTGTAGATATTCTAATTGATTTTAGGTAAAACGGTTAAACTCGCAATCGAATTACCACACGAAAAAAGATCGATTGGCGCGAGAATCGGCCTCCGGGTCCTTGATGTTTCTTAGGGTATAATTATCGCTTGGGAGTCTGTCATACAAACACTATTATTTAAGGGATTGGTCAATAAAACGAACAATTCTTATAAAACTTATATTTTCAAGGGAACGATACACGAGCACTCCAAACATAGATAGGACAGGAGCTCTATTTTTGAATCACTCGCTTAAAGGCGAGTGAATTGCGTTCGTAAACTAAATAAAAATCAATGGAAATCACGCAAAATATAGGCATAGATACTCACAAAAATCAGTTATGTTTTTTCAAATCACTTTTGCGTAAGATTTTACTAGTTTTCATTGGGAAATCGAACATTAATCAATGAATTTTACACGCCATCTTGACGCGAGTGATTCAAAAATCGGGGCCCAGATTTCCCATCATGTCATCTCCTATAGTGATTTTGGGCGGTGCGATTTCGCACAGTCGATTTCCACGCTAACACTATAAAAAAAGTTATTTTTGCTGTCAACTATTTATAATGCTATTTCGGTAAAGTGGTAGTTAGTAAGTTAAGTTAGGAGTTTAGTTCAGTTAGTAGTAGAGTTCGGGCTAGAATTTCTATTCGTTTTTAAAGTACTTCATATCGTATTTAATCGGATGACGATATGTCAGTTCGGTAACAAATATAATAAAAGAACAAAATAAAATAGTTGTATCGGATAAATCTACGTTATATTAATATTATTGATTTGTGAAAGTTATCGAACAGTAACCTATTTGTTCTAATCGGAGGGCAGCATGGACAAAAAGGGGGGGAGAAGGGCAAAAAATCATAAAATTAATACCGTCTTTCACGTGTGCTGATTATATTAAAATTTCTCTTGGCAGCTTTCTAAATAAAACACTTGGAGGAAATACCAATAAAGCTATTTATCTAAGTAAGTACCTGGTTTACGGATTAATAGTCTTATAAACTCGAAGAAAAATCAACAAAAATACCCACAAGGCCATTAATTCGGATAGGTAAATAATACCTACTACTTTTAAAATAAAATAGATAAAATTTTAATACTTTCGACGGAATAATTAATCCCAGTGGATTAATCGTAATAAGAATTAAATACAATTAAAGCTTACTGAACACGAATTCCCCACGAACAATAAGTAAAATGATAAAAATGATTGTTTTTTCACTGTTTATTACAGTACATTATGCTATTAAAAATTTTACAATTTTTATGTATTCCTGAAAATAGTTTAATGAATTAAATCTAAAAGCAAATACTTTTCTTATTCCGATATCATAACAGTCGTTTTTGCATGATTTTCTAACAAATATTTAAATCCTTATCTCATTTGTATGTAAATTTCTATTTTGACATTTAGCTGTTACCTTCATACCAATGATATTGTATTTAGAAGTACCTTCGCTTCACGAATTAAAAGAGTACACAAATATGGCGCCATCTGATTAATGGTTGTCCATGGAATGACATACCCATCACATCAGACGTTTCGGAACAGAGTCATAATTCGTCAGGTTCGGTCATAAATCGGATTTAGTTAGTTATTTCAGCAGTTTTTAAAGGCGCACTGAGACATTGAGACACGTATGAACGCTGACGCCATCAAAAACAGACTAAGTCATAGTTAAGACCTCACTTTGACGTGAGAGGGTGTTTGCTTGACTATTTTTTGGCGTTTCACCGTGATCTAGTTCATATACAATATCATTGCTTCATACTGATGACAATTTCAAGTACACCCTGTATTCATTGCATAATACGGTACTTGAGTTTTCTACGCAAAACTCATACTGTTTCGTATATTTAGCAACAGCCAATAGATTTTAGATTTCCGTGACAGGTTAGTGCTCATGTCGTGAGTGTCGTGTCAATGCGAATTATCTAGAATACTTTAGTCCCGGCATTAAGTTACGATAAAGTATCGCAATTAATAATGGGCATTATATTTACATAATGTAAACGTCAGTTTGGTCAATGTCCTCACAATGAGAAGTTTTGCGATCTTTGTAGCTCTCATAGCCTGTACGTAGAAGATTTTCAATAAAATTTAGACGTCGCTGGCTCTACCACTACGACCTTCTTTTTTATGAGAACTTCTCTTGTTTTTTTAGTCTGCGCCGGTAGTGCAGTTCCTAGGGACAACGCTCACTACGTAGAAGGTGAGAGCCGGTACATTTGGATGTCTAATGATGAAGACCACATGGTTCTTGTCGATTTGTGGGAACGTGCTGATCAGGACTCGATGGTACCGGGCACTGGAGCCGATAACGAGTACTGGCTTTATACCAGGTTAGTATAGTACGTTTTGAATCTCCTCCGAAGGAGCTTAAGAGCGATTACGTCGAATCTCTTATTCTTAATGTAATAATAATAAAAAAATCATTTACTTGAAGATAACTTTTGGTCCACAGTGGTAGTAGCAGATTCTTTACGCATAACATTAGTTATATTTTCTATTTAAATAAATAAACAAATAAGTTGTAATCAAGCTAAAACAATTCAAGGGTATGAAAACGGAATCTTATTTTATTAAATTAATTTTTGCTTTTAGTTAAATGACATTTCGTGTTGTTCACGAAAAAGTAATTTTCATCTCTCCTTTTCGGATAATTTAACTTTGATGTGTAGATAGCCGGGTGGAAAATAGCTTTTTCATCTCTTTTGCTCGGAAAATTGAATTTTCATGTGAAGATAGACGGGTGAAAAATAGTTTTTCTATTCGTAGGGTGGGGAGTTATTTAGTTTTTATTGCTACAATCAGACATGGAGCTAAAAATAATTAAGTCACATCATTATTAAAATAAAAGTGCTGCCCATATTTTAAAGATAAGCTAAACACTAAAATTGTCTTTATTATGATCACTGATTTAAAAATTACAATTGGTCTATTCTTAACAATTTAAAATCTACAAATAGTATTCAGTTGTCCGCCATACATAGTGACACTTTTTTGTCGATTATTGCACAGATTTATTCAGCAGGCGGAGGCGACTTCCAGCGATTTTGTTGTTCATTAATCTTCTTACTCACTCCCACCTTTAGCTGTCACTAATAGCGCTATCTTATGAAGCAAAGGTTTGGGTGACAAAGTTATGGTTTCGTTCTTCTACGATTATTATTGTATGTGAGAAAATGATCGATATTTTTAACAATGACTTGAAATATTTGATATCGTCCGCGTTTTATGTACTCTGTTGTCTTCCGTGCCATTACTGTCCTTCTAATCGTGTGTTATATGTATTACGACAGTAAACAAACTGATATGTGATGTAAAAACTTGAGGTTTCATCTCTCGCCAAACAACTTATCTCATCATCGTACCACAATCACAGAGCTAAAATTATTCCTTTTTCCACATAGTCGAAATGAAAAATAGTATGTTTATCTCGGGTTTCACTGCGTTCGCGCCAGAAACATCTTGAGTGAAATGGGTCACTTTCTCCTAATGATATTGTATTTAGAAGATGACGCCTCGCAAACTAAAAGAGTACACAAATATGGCACTGTCTGATTAGTGGATGTCAATGGATTGATATCCATCACATTAGACTTCAGTTTCGGAACAGAGTCTTAATAAAGTAGCTTTCTTAATATATTTTTTAAAGTACTAAAGGTACATTACAATAGACTCGTTGGCCTAATTTTAAAATTGAGTGCACAGTTCACACTTTAGCTCGGTAGTACATTAATCAAGAAAAACATTTTATTTTCAAACTATTTAACATTTAAAATATTGAATAATTATCGAATAAATGCCATTTGAATGCATTACGTGAATGCTTGAAATGTCATGGCGCCAATATCAGAGTCACGTCCACTGCTAGGCATTCACGATCACGTGACCATTTGTATATTTTTTTAACAAATTAAATTAATGAAAATATTTACAGTCCTTATTTAAATAAATAAAGAAATATTTATTAATACGCCATAGTCATCTGGCATGTAAACAGGATGATTCCTTCAAATAACATGCTAATAGTTAGCGTACATATTTTTTTCTACAATGGTGAGGATCATCACTCACTGATGTATTTATCAACAGTCTTTTGTTATACTTTGTTAAAACGCGAGCGCCGGAGACCTTTTGATCCGTGAGCGTCTACGCTGTTACTTTAAAGAAATTGAAGGTGACTTTATAGTTATATAACAAAGACATATTAACATACATGTCTATAGACATGTGTTAGGGTCGTGCGGGCGGGATTCGAACCCGCGACTGCTTATCTTTGTAGTCCGGAACGTAAACCACCACACTATGACGGTCGTTTAAAAAATATAGTACCGAACTACTCCATGTACTGTACTCCATGTATGTATGTATGTGTGTGGCACTGTCTTAGAATATCGACCATGTTGGTCCGTGGGTTGGCTTAGCAACAAACTCACTAATTTTATTGAAAATACTTCAATCATGAATGGTAGGCATCATTTATTACACTTTACTTAACGAAAATATGATATTCGGACTGTTTTTTTTTATTTAGTTAGTCGTTTCTGCAGTTTTAAAGGCGCACTGAGGCATCAAGACACTGACCCCACAGATGAAAATTATAATGTATCTAGATATCAGAATTTTGCATAACATTTCAGTTCATTTACTGTCGTTATACATACTAGTATCGGAACGGAATAAACCACGGACGATATCAAATACTTTAAATCATTGTTAAAAATATCTATCAATATTTTCTCACAGACAATAATTATTGTAGAAGAACGCAACCTTAACCTTGCCACCAAAACAACCACAGGTTATGTCAAATTCCAGGTACAATTTTGCTTTATGAGATAGCGTTATGAGTGACAACTACAGGTGGGAGTGAGTAAGAAGATTAATGAACAAAAAAATCGCGGCAAGTCGCCTCCGCCTGCTTAATTATCTGTGCAATCCGCCTCGGTGGCGCAGCGGTAGGAGGGTCGCACTTTAAAGCGACGGTTGCGCCAGAGGTCCCGGGTTCGATCCCCGGGTCAGGCCAAAGATGTGTACCTGGGTTTTTCTATTTAGAAATTCTTAGTGCAGCCCGGAGTTTGGAAGTTGGCGGTGTTTCACCCCCGTGCCTCGGATAAGCACGTAAAGCTGTTGGTCCTGCGCCTAAACTCTCTCCGGTCGTGTCAGCTTGCTGTCCCATCGGGCTATGAGAGTGAAAGGAATAGAGAGTGCATCTGTGTTTGCGCACACACTTGTGCACTATAATATGTCCCGCGCAGTCAATTAGTCGTTGTGACTGGCCACCGTAGTATGCGAAATTTGTTGTCTGTTATGGATACGTCATTGCGTGACGCTTAGAGCCATCTGGCCGTATGTTTATGAAACAGTGGGCATTGGGTATGAAAATTGTACATTTTTGAAAGCAGTGACCATAATAAACAAGCTTTAATGTTTAGGTATTTTTTTTAAAAAAAAGCTTTTTATTTTAATAATATGATGCTACTCAATTATCTTTAACTCCGTGTCTACTCGTAGTAATTTAAACTTAAATTACTTTCCACCCTAGGGATGGAAAAGCTATTTTCCACCCGTCTATCTTCACATGAAAGTTCAATTTTCCGACCAGAAGAGATGAAAAATAGTATGTTTAACTCAGGTGAAACACCCATTTCACTCTAGAACTATTGGCGCTCTCACTCCGTTCGAACACCAGTAACAGTGAAATGGGTCACTTTCTATCCTATATAAAAAATCTACTATTACGAAAAAAATAAGAAGAACAAGTCAGGAAACAAGAAATTGTTAGGCGTAACTTTTATCAGACATAACGGTTATCAGCACATTTAATCTGTAATCTTCACAGTTATTTACCCCAAAACTTTTAATATACTTTTATATTATTTTCTAACTTCCAGAAAGAATCCTACAGGGCATCAGGTATTAGTTCACGGAGATGCCGATTCTGTGAAAATCTCCAATTTTGACGCTAGCAAAAACTCCAAATTCCTACTGCATGGCTGGACCAACAGTGGCAACTCCAGATTTAACCAGGTCGTAAGGGATGCCTTTCTTGCCGCTGAGGACTGCAATGTCATCGTGGTAGATTGGAGCAAATCAGCTGCTGGAAACTATGTGAGGGCTGTTGCTGGAGTGCCCAGTGTAGGAGAGTACTTGGGCGACTTTTTGGCGTGGCTCGTTGAAGCTCAGTTCACTAAGTGGGGCCAGATCCACCTCGTTGGGTACAGCTTAGGAGCTCATGTTGTTGGGACCGCTGGTCGGAGAGTGGGTGGCCAACCTGCAAGAGTTACTGGTAATTATTGAATTCGGAGAATTTTGTATTAAGTTTTCTTATTTATAATTTTAACATAGGCAAGTGCTATTATTTAGAATTCATTATGAAGAAACAACCAATAGTTATGATCGATATAAGTTCAGGTATAAAATAAAAATAAAAATAAAATAAAAGTCAGGCTGTTTTTTATGTCTTATGTTGATGGCTCAATGGCCTATTCGTCTATTTCAGACGGTTTATGGTGTTGTGTTTAAATTCGCGTACATCTCTTTTCATGGCTGAATAGACCAATGCGAGAGCGGCAAAGACTGCCACAAGCTCGACAAGAGAAGTTGGCGACCGATGGAGGCACGTCGCTGCGATGTTTTCTCTGTCTCTTGTCAGCAAGTGTCGCGAACCAGGACGCAATATTTGCGACCCTCCCTCCGCAACGCGATATCGCCGATATTCGATATTTAATGTAACTTACCTATTGATGATTCCAGGTTTAGACGCGGCTGGCCCTCTATGGCGTTTCAACCGCAACGCGCTCAACAAACAATCCGGCCGCTACGTCGAGGCTATCCACACTGACGGTGGTATTCAGGGGATGTTAGGCCCCATCGCCAACGCCGACTTCTACCCCAACGGCGGCGTCAGCCTCCAGCCAGGCTGCGATAGCAGTGGCTGCTCTCACGCCAGATCATATGAACTCTTTGCTCTAACAGTCCGAGAAGACCGCTTCGTGGGGAGACGCTGCAATGACTTGGCAAGTGCTGTGCGGCAGCAATGCGATGGAAATACGATGAACATGGGGAATAAGGACTTGGGGAAGTTTGGGTAAGCGATATATGAAATTGTCCTAGGAGTATGTGTTAAGCATTTTGAAATTAAGCCTGTAGACGACAAACCGGTATATTACCAATTTTGTAGCTTGTATACCGAGTGCATATAATGTCTTCTTTCTTGATTCTTTTACTATAAGTAATTATATTTGTCCATCATAAGGTGGTAGATGTTATGAATACCTGCTTCAGCTATTTGTTTGTTAATTATTTTTATCGTGTTTTGGTTTCAGGATTGGACTTTTTGGTTTGGCGGTTACGGAAACCGGTTTTAATGATTAGGAATTTGAACAGTTATCGTTGTTATTTATGTAAATATTTTAGATAATTATAACACCAGACAATTATTGGCATCTAAATAATTTAAAATATGTGAAGTAGTAATTTTTTTGAGTAATGAAAATACCTACAAATTATGAGACACAGTCTTTCTACAACAATATATATGATAAAAACATTGTGATACGGAAATAATTATTTTTTCTTTGATTACCCACGTCATCAACACCTTGTTGCAGATTAAAACCTATTATTATGAATAGATAAGCAAAATATCATCAATCACGCCATTTTACTATAAGTTTGATAGTAACTTTTTATCAAAAAATCTGCGAAAAAATTTGATTGCGTTCTAACTCAGTATATTTAATTCTGGGTCTTTCCTACCGATAGCACCGTTATTTATCTGTAATTCTCTAATTATTACATTTAAATACCTGCCCACTGTTTATTTAGGGCCGAGTTACACTTAAGTGATAACGTAATGAATTTTGTGACCGAACGAAGCACCCATTTAAATTCAGCATAACGCGAAAACAAAAGTATGGCTCTCAAATTAATATAAATAAATTGCCGTGAATATTAACACCGCCTAGATTATAAACATTTACTGTATGTGTTTTACAAAAACAATATTATTTATCTATTGTTGATTGTTGGTTTGGATTCAATGTGTGGACGAACCCTTACAATTTGTGATAAAGTGGTAATGAATTAAATCACGTCAAATCAATAAGATTAGACTACATTCAAATAATCAGGTAATACAATGAGTCTTATCATAGGTATAGTTAATTACAAGATAGTGAATCTACGGAAAAATAAACAAATGTCAGCGTTATAAAAATGCAAAGACACTGGTGGATCGGCGTAGTTCACTATCAATAAAGAAATATGAAATATATATTGCTCTTGTCCGTCGTTATAGCAGGTAATGTTAATAAAATAATTTTGAACAAATATTATTATTAAAGAGTTAAAAAAACATATGTAAAAAATAATTATGTAAAAAAAACAATGCTATTGTAACACTTTTGGATTGTCACTAGTGGAAGTAAATGTTCTCTGTACAGATTTAATTGTAATTGTTCAGGCTTTAGAAATAAGACATACAAATAAATTTTTATTGAACATTTCAGCGTCTGCTGCGAACGTGCTCAAAGACCCAGTTAGGGCTTACAAGGATGGAGACAGGTTTTTCTATTTCCCCGGTGACGGTGACGATATTCTTCACTTGGTTGACACTCAGGAGTTCGTGGATGAGGAATTCATAAACAACTTCACGAGAAACCCTGAAAACAACCAATACTTGCTTTTCACCAGGTAATTTAATTGTATATAATAAAAATATATATTTACTCAATCTCTAAATTGACTAATTTGTACATTCGATAATGCATAAAAATATATTGCTGTGTTTGTTACATAAACAGAGATGATTGAAATTAATGTATTGTCATTTTAATACATTAATTAAAATACATATATTAAAGTGCTGACTTTCAAGCACATCAAGATAATTCTTGACGTGGACGAAAGTTAATTAACACTTTCAGTATTACTTTAACCCTTCTTTGTTCGCTTTCTTTTTCTTCTACCCCATAATCAAAATAATTATTATATTTCGATATACATACATGCTGCTCAAGGGGGCCTTTTGATATGTTAACATCCTAATTTATCCAACAAAGTCCTTACTTTTTATTTTACACTCCTTAGTGTAAAATTGTGTACCAAGCGATTGCCTCTATAATCTTTAAAATTAAACTCTCTGCATTCCGAAGCGGTTTACTGGTAGAGAATGCCACAGCGCATTAAGTCCGCCAGTTGTACAACTAACAGTGCAATAAAAGTTTTAATAATAAATGAAGTATAAAAGTATCATTAGATTAAATTTCTTTTAAATATATTTTATAATGTGAGAAACAAATGCTAGGGCAAAAAGTGAATTTGTTGACCTGAGTCAAAATTTCGCTGTGTTTATTAGCATCCTGCCACTAAGTTACTTCATTTTTTTTTTCAGAGCTAACCCAACGAATGCGCAAGTAATCCATTTTAACAACGTGGATTCTCTGTTTAACTCGAACTTCGATAGCTCCAAACCCACCAAGTTTATAGCTCACGGTTGGAATGGCCATGGAGGGAACAATATGAATAAAAAACTTACAGAAGGTACAAAAAATTATAGCGTCTAACTTTATTCTGGTTTACAATGTACTAAAACTTTACCATAGGCCAAACACAGGCATTACTTGCCTAGATGAATCCATATTTCCATTGGTTACGGAGTATTATATTATCTGGGGTTAGGGCATCACGTGGGAACAGGACCGATTGCGCTAAATATTTTTTTGTTGTGTTAGTTAGTGCCAGGAGAAATATCTATTAAAAATATATTTACGAAAGATGCGCAGAGTAATATAAGGGTGTCCCTTAAAATTACGGACGGAACGGATCCAGAGTCCGCAACCCTGTGTGAACATCACACTTTGTCACACTAATACGCTTGGTTGCGTTTATCTATATTTTTATATCCAACCTTAAAACAAAAGTTAAGAAATTATTATGTGCTTTTGTTTAGTCCAAGACTCAAAAAATATTTACTGGACAATGGTTTAACAACGATTGTACTCGGATTATCTTAGGCTAAGATTTATGCTACACTTATCTTTAATAGCAAGAGACGTTTGCATTCTATTAATAATTTCAGGCTTCCTCACAAATGGTGATTACAACGTCATCGTCATCGATTGGAGCCAACTGGCGAACCGTAACTACTTGACGGCGAAGAACGGAGTCTCTGCCGTTGGCCGAGGACTTGGGCAGTTCATCAACTGGCTGGCTTCTTTAGGGGTTTCTTACGATTCCATGCACCTCGTCGGATTCAGCTTGGGTGCTCATCTTGTTGGGAGCGCGGGCAGGGAGACTGGATCTCAAGTCAGAAGGATCACTGGTAAGCACTTTTAATTCGGGTGGTAAGCTACAATGAATGATAACAACATAGACAAAACTCGTAACCGCATCTTTTTCAAAATGACATATTTTTTTATACTTCCAGCAACGCTAAAATAGTCAAATAAAATTCATACTTACTTAAAAAAAAAGTAAATTATCATTACGTTAATAGACTAACAAATTTTATATATATTTTTTGTTTTAATAGTGTTTTGTCACTATACAAACCTAATCATATGTATCGCACTTGCATACTTGCTTACTATGCAACTGTGTCAGACAAGGAATTGAACACCGTGTCATGCGCTATATCCCGGCGCATGCCTATACCACTCGGCCACCGACACATAAGCAAGCCTGTTGAATATTACAAGTGCTTTCATTAACGCGTAGGCTGCGTGACCTAATCAATGTTAACTATTTTGTTTAACACAGCTCTCGACCCCGCCGGTCCGCTATGGGCATGGGACAACCAGCGTGTTGCCAAAACCGACGCTCAGTACGTCGAAGTCATCCACACCAATACTATGTTCCTCGGCTACAGCGACCCTTGTGGTGATGCTGACTTCTACCCCAACGGAGGCAGGCTCATGCCAGGGTGCTGGACCAACTCCTGCTCGCATAGCAGAGCTTACGAGTACATGGCCTCTACACTGAAGTACAATCATCTTCTGGCAAATGAATGCAGCAGCGTCAGTCAATCAAACTGGAACAGTTGCAGTGGTGCACTCTACCCAATGGGCAACGGAGATTTGTACAAATTTAGGTGAGATTGCGATATTATTTAACGTCGTGCCAAAAAAATTTTTCAAAGAATCGAAACTATTGAAATCTTTTCTAGGCACATCATTATCCTCATCAGACGCTAAAAGTATTGCATAGGAATTAGTTTGAGTTTATTTCAGTATAGCACTAACAAACAGGCAATAAATAAGTATAATTTTGTTTACAGATCTGGAATATTCCGCGTCAACACAGCCAGTAATTACCCGTATTAGATACCACGACAGAGGTATACGAAGAACAAGCTTTTTTCACTTTATTTTTAAATAAAAGAACTACTGTGATCATAACAATCTTTTAATTATCTGATTCTCTAATTAAAAATATAATAATAAACTTCAGTTAAATTGATGACTAAAAACAATTGAAAAAATCCTCTTTTTTCTGCGCTGCCAGTCGGTGCTCCAATCAGCATTATATTTTTAAAAAGTCAAAAATTAGGAAGCAGAAATGTATTTAATAAATTTATCTATGGTCAGCTTCTGCTTGCTAAATCCATTTCTTTAACCTGAAAAGAAAACATGCAAGTATTATTTTTGGAAAAATATTGAATTTGTTTCAAAAAAACTGACCAAGTGCGAGTCGGACTAGCGCATTGAGGGTTCCGTGCCAACTTTAACTGAATTAGGGAATCCACTTACCTCCACTTAGTTAAAATACCACAATATTTTGTTAACAGCAAATATAACTTTGTTTTCATAGTGTTTGTATGAAGAACAAAGTTATGTTTGCGGTTGTTGAAAATGTGATATATCTCAAAAACTACTTGTTCGATCCGTCGAGTCCAAACCATTGAATGTGTTAGAAGTTAGGGGGGGGGGGGGGACACACACGCCCATTTGACCACTTTGGAAGCGTCTATCTCTTAGACGTTAGACTTTAAAGGAAAATGGTTTTAGGAACCTGCATGTCATTTTAAAAGACCTATCTATAGACACCCCACACGCATAGGTCTGACCCAACATTTTTCCTCCCTCCCTTTTATATCATTATTCATTATTTTTTGAACAAGAATCGTAAATCGGTTTACATCTTCCTACCAACTCAACAGTATGATGCTTATAGTTACAGAATGAAGTGACTGTGACATACGGACGGACAGACAGACTGACAGACATACTTGACGAAACTATAAGGGTTCCGTTTTTTCCATTCGGCTACGGAACCCTAAAAAGAGCCCTGCATTTTGCGCGGAGCCCTTAAACTAACACTTGGCATAAAAGTAAACTAAAAATGCGTGGACATTAGAATCTGTGGATCGAAATATAACACATATAAAAAATAAACATTGATCCTTAGTTATTCAGCAAGAATATGTTTTGCAAACAATACACAATCTAGAGCTCTTTAAATATAGGAACGTGAAAGTTTTTGCCATGAAAGCTTGAGTGCGTTGCGTACCTAATACATGTATTCTTAAACTTATTACTATTGTGGAAGGAAGTTAGTTAGTTAGGAAGGAAATTACTCTGCTATTTTTTCTCAGCCATTGCCTCACGACTGGTGCGAAATACTTCGGGTCTCTGTGCACGTGGGAAGTATTCCTCAAACTAAGTAGGCAAGCAACGATTATGGTGACCATACATCCGAAGGCTGTGAACCATAAGTACGAGATTCTGTACCAATAGGAGACGTCCCTGAAAAAAAAAGATACGTTTAATTATTACTGTGAATTACGATGTAAGAAACTTCAGAATGATGGTTTAGAATGTTTTTATCATTCACAGTGTCATATTTTATATTATTTAAGATGCAATAAGAAAACAAAAACTATCCGAAATTCGAGGGCCGCCCGTGTGAAATTTTTGGTTTCTTATTTTATCTTTAAGAATATTAAATATGATACCGTGAGTGTTACAAACATCTGTAATGAATAACTACTTGGTCCACTATTGCATAAATATACGAGTAGATAGCGCTGTCGTCAAGCGTAATGACTTATCCATAAGAGACTAGGAATTTCGTACGGTCGGACCGACAGCACGGTAGCTCAATTGGAAGGGCTCGTGCGCAATTTTTGGTTTCTTATTAAACATTCTTATCAAAAACTTTTTTAGAGAAAGTCGGTTAGTGATTTAGGCTTTTCAACAAACATTATGGGTAGTGTTATCGAATTTTTACCACGCTTTTATTAGCTTGGGTTGTATCTATGTATGTATGTATGTATGTAATGGAATCTAGGAGCATAAATTTGACCGATTTCCAGAAGTTTGATTAATTTGAAACTTTTTACACGTATCAAGGACCGGTGCCAATGCAATAATTTAATAACAGTTTCTCAATATCCTTATAAGGACCGCCAGGATTAATAAATTCTTTCGTGGATCCTCTGTATGGGAGTAAGAAAGATAGAGCTATCGCGTGTCGCATGTCCGCAAATAATTAATTGAAACATCAAACTAAAAAATGAAAAATAAATTATAGTTTAAAAAACTCAAAAACCACGCTTTTATAGCTAACCGAACTAAAAAGTAGAAAATAATTTTTAATTACAAAGAGTTAAAGAATAATTCAATTCAGAGTAATAAGCGTGGGGTACTTGACATATCAAATGTTATAATTATTCTACATGCAACTATCTATGTGCGAGGGGGTTATGAAAAAAACATAGTAAAAAGTTATGAAAATATAGCAAAATGCACCCCACGCTTTTTACTCTGAATTGAATTATTCTCTAACTCTCTGTAATCAAAAAATATTTTCTACTTTTTTGTTCAGTTAGCTATAAAAGCGTGTTTTTTTAGTTTTTTTGTAACCTAAGTATTAAATGTATTCTATCAAACTTAATTTATCTTACATATCCAAAGACTCTTCCTTGTGAGCAACATACTCAAACGTATAGCTGCAGTTTTGTGTAAACCGCGGTTTCTCGTCAAATTGAAGTGCGCCCTTTGCTTGGGCTATCTGAGACTGTGCGGCTAACCACCAAGATGAGGACAGACCAAGTATACCGCCAGCCAGTGCACTCTGTAATAAGAAACAATTGGTTGTTTAAAAACATAATCATAAACTAGTGCAAGAAAAGTTCCATGTTTCTAATCGAAACGTTGAGGTGTTTTGTTTTTTTAGACTAGCTTTACTAAACTGCGCTAGTAATATAGCTCATAAGGACATTTATAATTTAAACAATCCAACCACTGTGTTGCAATTTTATTTGTATTGATGGCCAATGTGACAAGATTGTACTGTGATTGAAATGTTGTATACTGTATTTAATAGAGAACTCAATCTCGTATATATATACGTAAGCTCTACGTAAACATTTACACGACTCGTCTTATCGAAGCGAAATCGGTTGTTAATTGAGTCTCTTGTATGCTACCGATGACCGTGTAGAGATAATTAAATAATTAACAATACGTTTTATAAAGACTCATATAACTTGATACAGCATGTGGCCTGTAATAGGAGCAAAAATCAATGATTCTACAGAGTTTAAGTAACTAATTTGCAATGTATACCTATCTAAAAGTGACAACTACAAGTTTTTTGACTGGACACATTTGTTTGCAATACATTGCTGGTTCTATTTATTTTGTAAAAATACTGCAATACATTTATTTTCCATAATTATTCATTAGAAGAAACATTTAGAAATGAATACTAGATACTTAAAGGGCCTAAATTTTAATTTTTGCTCCTATTACATGCCACACCCTGTATACAGGGTGACTTTTATATCAATACCGAAATTTTGTGTAACGATTTCACTGATGAATATGATCAACTTTTACTATGGGGGCCATAGTGAAATCGAGAAAAAAAAAACAGCTGTTCCATACAAAAGTTCAATTGGCGCGCGGTCGAAATGTATAAAACAGCTGTTTTTTTTTTTCATTTTACTATTGCCCCCATAGTAAAAGCTGTTCATATTCTTCAGTGGAGTCTTTACACAAAATTTCGGTACTGATAAAAAAGTCCACCTGAATAGTAAAAAGGTTGACTAATAAGCTAAAACAAAAAAATGACACTTAGACCCTTTACACACTGCGACTTTTAGCAGCGATGCAGTCGCGATTCTAACGCGCGTTAGCATCGATGCAGTCGCGGTGCAAAATCTGGATATCTGGACTCTAACGAGCGTTAGCATCGATGCAGACGTGCTTCTGCATCTATGCTAACGCGCGAATGCATCGATGCTAAAAGTCGCTTTATGTAAGAGGGTCTCACACAAAATTAAACGGCTGATGTAACTACTTACAGTAGAGTCAATAAAAGGTAAAAAGATGCCCATCAGAAAAACTCCAGTTAGTGGTCCCATAGAAGCAGACGAAAGACTCATGGTCAGTTGCAGAACTGATCCCAATTTCTCCACTACAAACACTAAACCTGCACGGGAATTAATACTCATTTTAATCATATCAATCAATCAATCATTTATTTGCGTCAAATATGGTATACAAGGTGACAAATTACAGTAGGTAAATAAAGGAATCACATATTTGGGCTACATAAATTAGCATGCAAATGTCATCAGGATACAATAAAAATATTAGCAATATAATATGCAGTTACAATTATATAATACGCAGTTACATAAAACATATAATCCGCGTAGCCGATTTCGATAACGGTGGCCAGTCACAACGACTAACCGACTGCGCGGGACATATTATAGTGCACAAGTGTGTGCGCAGACACAGGTGCACTCTCTTTTTCTTTCACTTTCATAGCTCGATGGGACAGAAATATGACCGGAGAGAGATCAGGCGCAGGACCGACCCGGGATCGAACCCGGAACCTCACCTCGCTATAAAGTGCGACCCTCCTACCGCTGTGCCCACTGAGGTAGAATACATATATTCTGTTGTTGAAAGAAATAAACCTTAAAGAGAACTATGTATTTGCATTACTTAATACATTGACATGCTAACAGATTCGATTATTTTTACGATTATCCCCACACTATTTAGCCTAGACTTTATATGCATGTGAATATTTGTTTCTTAGTTGCGAATTCAGTCTGTGTCACCAATTGTAGCATTTTTTTTTGTAAATGGGTAAAGAAAACACAATTGGGTAAATTTGCTTGCTTACCACTTCTGATAAGGTGGATTTGTCTTAGCAACAAAATTAATTGCTATTATATTTTATCAATGTCTTATCTTTACCAATGTTTTTAATTACTTACCTACACAAATAGCTCCTAATATGACAACTACTGCTCGTATCAACACTTGGGTCTGTCTGTGAGATAGTTCTTTAAAAAATGGCTTCCAAAAGTCTTCTAATACCACGGCTGCCATAGAGTTTAATCCAGTAGATAAAGAGCTGAAACATTCACGTTCTTAGTTGTAATGACACATCAGCATCATCATTATCAGTCACACACTGCTGAACATATGCCTCCCCCACGGCTTTCCATAGCGACCGATCACAAGCGGTCTGCATCCAGTTTGATCCTGCGATCTTTACAAGGTTGTCTGTCCATCTTGTCAGTGGACTGCGACCGACCCGACCCGACTCCGACCAAAGACGCTGCGTAGGACACGCAGCGTCTTTGGTCGGCGGGTCTCCAATCTAGAACTTTGCTGCCCCAACAGCCATCAGTTCTTTGCGCTATGTGCCCTGCCCATTGCCATAATGACTCTTGAAGTGTTAAGTATTAGCATACAATTCAGAAAATTGCACATAATATACGAAGTGCCTTGATTTAAACACATTGATTGCCTTAAAAATTACAAACTTAAAAAACTCAGAAAACCGCATTTACGCGCAATTTGAAAAAAATGGAAAATAAATATTTGCGCTTTTATTAGTTAAAAAGAGGCAAGCAAACTTGGAACTCGAGTGCTATGTATAAAATGAAGCCAGAAATGCGCGCTGCGTGGCACCGCTGGAATGGTCCTCGTGCACTCGGCTCAGACCCGAGCGCTCGGCACTTAACAAGTTAAATACAGACATTCTAATAGCAGTCCTATCCGTCTAAAGAGACGTTAATGCTTATGTAGCATTTATGTATTGAAAAAAAATAGCTTACCTTAACGCCGCACTGAAGACACCGGCAACAAAAAGTCCCGACAATCCGTTCCATTCTGAAAACACGTCCATCACCAGAAGCGGTAATATCTGGTCCTTTGCCAAGGCCAGTCTTGAGTTTAGCGGATCGCATTCATAATACCAAGCGAAGGCAAGGAGTCCGCTGTACGCACAGATTAATATGATCAAGATGATACCAAATAGGAATCCCCAGACAGCTCTGAAAAAATTTAAGGGGAGATCAGACAATAAACCAAAGAAGTATGAAAAACAATTAAAATAAAATTATACGCAAGTGTCACAACCAAGTGCATATTTTAAGGAAAGGTGTGGTGTGACGACTCGCCGCTGCGCATACATTCTACATATAAAAAATAATGTATTAAGTAGTAAAGTGAGTAATAAATCAGACTTTAGGATACAACTCCTTTCTTTGACTACTCCCGGTTCCTGTCATTACATCAGGACCCTGCTAGTGCAGTCTGTGGGCAGTGCTGAGCAATGAAGATTTTAAATAATTATTGTGACATTTTGGAAATATGCTGAGGAATTAAATGTATAAATGTGGCAGTGCGGTTAATCAAAAGCAAATGGTACAAGTAGGCCAGGTACTATTGGGTACCTGGCCAGGTTTTAATGGGTATACCCACCTATCATGTGGAGAAGCCCCACATTCAACATTCAAAATTTTATTTTGTACATAGGCTATTACTAGCAC
This sequence comes from Pyrausta purpuralis, assembly GCA_963924145.1. Lineage (NCBI taxonomy): Eukaryota > Metazoa > Arthropoda > Insecta > Lepidoptera > Crambidae > Pyrausta > Pyrausta purpuralis. The sequence continues at coordinate 26,849 of CAWUPE010000198.1, forward strand.
TTATACACGTCCCAACATTGACCCTACGTCAGCTTCGGGACAATTGTGGGCTAGTGCTGAGAAGACGCTATGCAAAAAAAAACTCAGTCACTATTGTCAATGCCTCCTTTTTTTTAAATATTATAAGTTTTATGTTAGTACTATCTAGATCACACATTGTTATCGTTCATATAATCATCTAGTTTATAATCCTCTGGTTATTAAACATTGTTTACCAATTGCTTTGAATTTATTTAAGGGTAATTGAATTATAGTTAAAGGTAATTTATTAGAGAAAGCAATGAGTAACCTTCTGAAGTCTGAAGTTTGAAACGGCAAGCTTATAACTTTTGCAAGTTTCTACGAACATAAATCAAATTTTCATAAATAAACTGTGAATAGGTACACTGTAAGAGTATGTCGACTCATTAAAAACAAATCTCGTAAAGATTTGACAGATTTAACGTAAATATTATATTATATAATAATGGACACCAATCACATACATTGATCTGATCCCAAAGTAAGTAGCCAATGCACTTGTTATATGGAAATCAGACACAACGCAACGGTGGTACCACAACACCCAGACCCGAGACAATATAGAAAAATGTAATTGCTATATTGACCCGACCGGGAATCGAACGCGGAGTCTCGGATTGCTTATCCATCGTGCTGAATCGTGGCTGCGCCACTGTATAGTATGCGTTAAGTATTTCATGACGAAAATAAGATTCTGAGGCAAAAGCAAGTTACAATGTTTTTTTTTCTGCATTTTATGGCAAGTTCCAACTAACTTATCATTTTGATTGTGCCCATACTACCTTTTCGATTGTTTTAATTCTGGTAATGAAAGGAATCTCTGCATCATCGACTGGTTCACGGCGATGTTTCCGATCCAAAAGAATGATGATCCTATTGATACTGACAGAATAGAGTGTCTCACTGTCAGATCTGGTGAATACCTAAAATAATTAACACAAATGAAATTAAATCAATTAATTTGTACCTATCAAGCTTGTTGCTAGCCAATTGCCCTGATAAAGATAACATCAGAAGAAATTAAAAATTTTAATATTGAAAGAAGCATACTAAATTAAAGCAACCAAATTAATATGTCGGTTAAGAGGTCCAAGTGATTAGTCTGGCTCGAACTGGATGGGAGAAACGAAGGAAGGCAATGAAAATTATGTACCCCATTCCTCCATCGATAGATTCGTTCAATATTAAGAACAAATATGTTACATCCGAAATATGTTATTAAACTTACGAAGGAAACTCCAATCTGTCGGTATTCCAATTCCTTTCTAAAACAGTTCGGATGCCACCTACATTAATAGTGCCCTTGATAATGACTAGAATCATCGCTCCGACCATAACTATAGTTTGTATGACATCAGTCCATACAACCGCCTTTAAACCGCCCTGAAAAAACGTAATTGTACATTATGCTACAACTGTGCTAAGTTGACCATTAAGGCGATATTGTGTGCGCAAGCGCGAGTGCGCCATAAGAAAGCCGCGTATATTATGGTCACACGTGGTTCATACGACGTTTTGCAACACTTGCGAGGAAAAAACACAAATTACAAAAAAAAAATAATGAATGTGAATTCTTTTTTAGGAAAAAAGCTGGATTTACCATTTATTGAAATATAGATACTTTTATTTTTCGCATAAATACTGTTTGTTGCTAAAATAAAAGTAGTAACCCGACTAAATTATATCGGTTCTTCTTACTTACGACTTGGTACTAGGGTGCAAATGTAAATGGGTCGGGTTAAAAAACTAAAGGCACTCGTTCAATTGTATACTGAAAAAGTACGCGTGTTGAATATCTAGGATTATTAGCCAAAAATCGGTGGAATAAAAACGTCGTTTTGAGCGAGTGTGTTGAGAAATCCGTTTTACTTTGCTCGTTGAATATTGTGAAGAATTTTTATAACTTTTAAAATAATATCAGAGCATGACATTCAATTATTATTAGATTAATAAGATCTCAGTGTTGAACAACGAATTGTTAATTTAGTTTGTAAGTTTGTGTTTATATTATTTTATAATGAATCATTTCGTGAAAAAAGATTGTAAAGATTGTTTACAATACCCGACAAGCAAAAAAAAACGGTATTATCAAGTCATATCATCATGATTATCATATGCGTTAATCTGACATCGATCCACTTCCAAATCTTTAATGAAAGTGACAGTTCATTCAATTGTTTTTAATATGAGGAGTTGTTGACTCCTACAAAACGATCGATCGATCGTTGATCGTGTGTGTAGGTAGCTACAGGTTATAACATATAAAATAAAAAAAAATGATAATGCAATTAGTTAATATGCACAGGGCGTCGTTGTTTTTTATTCTTCTCTGTTGTTGCCATGGAAACAATGGATGTCACCAGCTTTGCAGCACCTCCGCCTAGGTCGCGCGTATAGTTGCAACTTTGCTGTGCGATGCGATGCGAAAGCTATAGTTTAGGAAAGAAATTAATTTGTGGAGTTTTAGTTGTAAGTTATCATGTTTGTTTATATATAAAAGTGACGTTAATTTAATTGATATATCATTATTTATATGTAAGTTATTTTTGTACAGTGTAATACATAATATCTGTAAATATGTATGTATTTTAAATAAATAGATATAATATGTGTGATCTTTCCACAAATATTTTTAGAGATCGCTATTATGTTTATGTATAAAGATCATGGATTTCTATAAAGTCTACTCACCAAACATGTGTAAAATATACAAACACAGCATACTATAGGAGTGACAATATGGATGTTAACTCCGGTTACTGTAAAAAAATACAGTATAAGTAGCAAGTTGTAGTTTTTTTGCAGATTTTATATTATTGATTATACCTTGATTAAATGCCAATGCAGGAACATACACAACAATAGGAAGCCAAGCCATCTGAAAATCGAAAATATAATGATATAATTCTAAGTCTGCTTCCGTATCTAGTCTGAGTAAGTAAAAAAAACTATGATATCCTCTATCATAGTTTTTTTACTAGCATCATCCGGTTAGTGTCCGACACAATAAAACAAGGTTATTTTATAGCTTGTTACAAATTGAGTGTTAATTCTGAAAAAAAAAATCATGACATAACTTACCAAATAAACACTGAAGATGACTGAGCCAAATATTCTCAACCGTTTATCGTAACGTAGTTCTAAGTACTGAAAAAAAAAACATAGCGTAGCTTTTTTCAAGTGCAACTTGTATGTGTTAACGGTTTTTGTGTCTTCAGTATGTACTATCAGTTCATTGACATGTTGCGAAAAAAAAATAGATCATGATTCGATCGATATTATATCGTACA
>CAWUPE010000199.1:0-23634 GCA_963924145.1 Pyrausta purpuralis
TGGAATTGTGACGGTAGATCACCGTTGCGAAGCAATTCGCGGCGCGTCATGGGCCACACACATCACAGGTATGACCGGATGAGTGCGGGCGAGGGCCGCTGATTCATACTCAGAGGCCATAGTGGCGCATCGTCAGCGCTGCTTAATATTAATCATGAATGTCTTTGGCTGTAATTTATTATTATAGCATCAAAGAACAATTGGCTGTTACTTCAGCTAACTTGTTTCCCTTTTTTCGCAATGAAAATGAGGGTAGGATATTGGAAGCAACGCATACCAAAAGTCTCAGATAAGATCTAGAATAATCTAGATATTAGGACTGGCTGACCTCACGTGTCAGCTCTGCCAGTATTTGCTACAGATCAATATCGCGTATTGATTCGGAGCGGAAAATGCGGACTGGCTAGCATCGCGTGCTAGCACGGCCGCGAAGCGTAAAGCATGCATGGTGCAGCCACGCTGGGTAGTGCGTTTTACTTCACATTCACTTGTTAAATTAATAACAAAAACATTTTTGAACTAACATGTCACTATAAGATAAATTTCGTTTAGCACGAAATAAAAACTTAATGGTTATATACTGTGGTTACTGCGTGCGTTGGAACGGCGCACGCGCACGGACACGAATGAGCGACAGGCGGCTGGCAGTGCTGTGAGGCGTGGGAGGGAGTGAGGTCATTTACCTTCTCTTTCTTGCGCTAAACCTGTGTGCGAGTGAATGGACGCGTAGTAGGGCATACTACATGGTCAATTAAATCTCAGAGTCGAAGGCAGGACAATTAAAATTCAAATTCAAAATTTTCCGTGAAGACAATTATCCAAATAAAATAAATTCATATTCATACTTATTTCAACACGTGGAAAGGGTGGATAATCATTATCATATCCTTTTTAGGTTTGCATGGCAAAAAACGGAACCCTTATAGTTTCATCAAGTCTGTCTGTGTCCTGTCAACCGCTTTACGATTCTCATATAAAAAATAATGATATTTAAGGGGATAATAAAAAAAATTGTCAAACCTATGCGTGTCTATGGATAAGTCTTTAAAAATGACATCGATGTTCCTAAAACCATTTTCTCTGAAAGTCTAACGTTTGAGATATAGAAATCATCCAAAAGGGAAAAATGAAGACCAGTCTTCCCTTTTGGATGGTTTCTACACGACACAGGGTATCCTAGTATGAAGTCCAGCAGATACTGCATGTTCGGAAAAGTGGTTTGAACGAGATCGAACAAGTAGTTTTTGAGATAGAGATAGAGCTCATTTTATGTTATTCATACAAATACTATGAATAACAAAGTTATATTTGCTCTCAACAAAATATTGTTGTATTTTGACTACAGTAAAACTCTAATTCAGTTAAAGTTGGCACGGAACCCTTAGTGTGCAAGTCCGACTCGCAATTGGCCGGTTTTAAACTTAAGTTTATGCCAGCTTTGTAAAAATTTACTTACTGAATATTTTGAAACTTGCAATCAACGAAACTGTCCTTTTTAAACAAATGTCTAAATTATATGTTTAACCTATAACGTATAATCAGTTATTACCACGCCCACCCCTAGCCGTTTGATGTGCGCGATAACATTTAAATCCTGCGCAGCTTCCTACATATTCTACGATATATCACCTTTTTATTGTCTCCATTGAAACGACAGCTACGTATGACGTCTGTAACGTTCGATGAAAGTTGTGATCACAAGTATCACGATGTGTAAGACTTATAAATAGATGGCCGTGAATTTTATTGGTATATGCTTGTAGTTTTCCTAGATGTTGCGTAAAAATGTGCTAGTTATGTTTATATGTAGGTTTCCTGGCTATCTGCCGATTGTGCATGCTGTTATAAAACAAGGTGGAAATAAAATCGGTAATCTTTGGGGATATAAATCAAGCACTGATTACATATTTACCCATACCTAAAATTGGTTTTCATTGGAAATTATTTGTAAATTAAATGGACAAATAAAGCTGTATTATTATTATTAGTACAAACTTGGTTTGCAAGAACTCCATTTAAAAGAAAATATGACGACAAAAATATTGATGAGATGAGCTCTTGAGAAACCGAAGAGTAAACTTATGACGTATCTAATTTTTGTAAATAAAGTAAGTAATTTTTAAGATTATCGATTGGTGTCCACACCGGTCCACTACGCGCTCGGTGTGAATCATACTTTATGTGATTCATAACAGTATTTTTGACTATAATAATATAGTAGTTAATAGATGTTTATGGGCATTTATATGCCCATAAGCATTTGGAACATCGCCTCTAATACTCAATATGACTAGGTCAATTATTAAAATGATCAAAAACAAGGTGTCATTTTTGGTAACCTCTACGAAACAAACATGAATTTTCTCCCTTGATCTATTGGAATTTCAAATAAATGAAAAACTATATCTTGCCACAATATTACGTACTCTTGGTCTAAAAACTATGCTATCTTCTTTTACGAAAAGCGAAACAATCAATGAAAGCGAAACCAGTATTATTGCGTAGAATTTGATTGTGTTGGCGGCTGCGCGGGCGCCGCTTTTAGCAAATTCGCGCTTCGACACTATTTCCACTCTGACGCATTTCGGTGGGCGTGTATCGCCGACTCTAGAATCACCTTAAATAGTACGATGAATATATATCACGAATTTTTAATAAATTGTCTATAATTTATAGACTGAACCGTATCTGTAAATTAGGGGCATACACGTGAGCCATTAGCATAGTACAGGTGGACACAGTAGGGGGTCTCCGATATTTCAATAATATGTAAACTCATAACAATGATAAAATAGCGCGTTATAAGTTTATTAAAAATTGTAACAGTCAGTGTCTGGGTGGCTGGAAGGTACATGCAGACAGAAATACATACTTTATAGCACACCACTCGCATAAAATAAGGTTATGGGATATTGAGGCGGCCGATTGCCCAATTAAGGCAGAGTTGTCTTTGCAGCAATTTCAAATGTTGCATTTTAGAACTTACGCATGAAAGTCAGTTTCGATAAACAGTATTTTTCAAGTGCAATATGAAACCCTACGTAACTGCATCATGTAAAATAATTCTTATTTAATACATAATATTGTTTTTTTTTTTTTAATTTACTAACGGAGCCCTCACTATATCCTCATTTGACTCTTAGCACAAATAATAATTTGATCTAACTGCATTGGTGGCGCAGCGGTAGGAGGGTCGCTCTTTAAACCGACGGCTGCGCCTGAGGTCCCGGGTTCGATCCCCGGGTCAGGCCCAAAAAAATATGTACCCGGGTTTTTCTATCTAGAAACTCATAGGGAAGCCCGAAGTTTGGAAGTTGGCGGTGTTTCACCCCCGTGCCTCGGAAAGCATGTAAAGCCGTTGGTTCTGCGCCTGATCTCTCTCCAGTCGTTTCAGATTGCTGTCCCATCGGGATATGAGAGTGAGAGGAATGGAGAGAACACCTGTGTTCGTGCACTATAATATGTCCTGTGCAGTCGGTTAATCGTTGTGACTGGCCATCGTAGTCGAAATCGGCTAGGGGGACTATTATTATTAATTTGCTCCGACCAAGTCTACTAATTCTTAATTCTGGCGAATAGATATGTCCATTACCTACTTTAATAAAATTTAAATATGACGTAAAACCGTGTGACATTTCATCACATCGAGACATTTGAGGACTTGTTTGACGAGATATAAATTGCTTAGAATGAGTAAAATAAGCAAATTCGTGATACGGAAACTCCGTCTAGAATAACGAGAATTTTAATGTGGTTTAAAGAATAAATTCATTCAGTTGTCTTTATTAGGTCACATTAGACAAAAATGGGTGACAGTTGATTTGTTTAAATTAACCTTGGTCAATGGTGATTTATTCGTCTTAAAATTTGCATATAAAAGTAATCAATAAATAGTAAAACGTCAATTTTTACTACGAAATCATGAATAAACGTTGGTTTTTAAGCCAGCATTTATATATAAATTTTAAGTGTCAATAGCAACAAAGACTTCTCATTATCATCGTTAGTTAGATAATAACTGAAAGGTTCGAGATAGAGATTCCCAAATCAAAAGATGTGTTACGGTGGAGATAGCTCTTTTAAACGAATGATGACCTTTTAATAGGGATTCAAGTATTTGAAAAATATCGATATTTATATTTATCGAACTAGTCTAGTCATAGAAAAAAAATAGTCTAGTCACCCGATATACCGATAATTTATCGATATTTACTCTTGTTTTAACTCTAGATCATGTTACATATTAGCTATATTAAACGTTTACTGTAAAGATGTGAATAAATACAAAACTTTGAGGTATAATATAATTGACGACCTTCGCCATCTCGTGAGGTTCCGGGTTCGATTCCCGGTCGGGTCAATGTAGATAACGATCTTTTCTATATTGTCTCGGGTCTGGGTGTTGTGGTAACACCGTTGTTTTCGATTTCCATAACACAAGTGCTTTAGCTACTTAGCTTGGGATCGGAGCAATGTATGTGATGTTGTCATATATTTATTTATTATTTATTTTATAATGTTTAAATTTATTTATTAAATCGTTTTCAAAACCCTAAAACTATCATGTCAAAATTTACTGAAGTAATAGATTTATGCCTGGAACACATAATATAGATTTCTCTACATTTTTGCTAAAGAATAAATTCATATTTCTAAGTGCTGTGTTAAATAATGTTCTGTAACTTTCATTTTCTGTGAAAATTGCAATTATACCTTTTTCAAAAGTAAGTAGGCTGTCAGAAACAAACAGATCTCGCGCCCCTACACCGGCGTATTCCCAAAAGAGGCGACACCAGTTATCTGCGATTAATTCGGCTCTTTTAAATTCCGGGCACACTTTGCGCAATATCTCTATTCGATAGCACGGGCCCCACGGTTTTTTTCGCCAACACCGCGGGCCCTAAGCCGAGTCGTGAAGATATTCGCGGGCGTACGTGGAGCCACGAAGTGGTGGCAGATAGAAGAGGTAGCGAGAGCTGTAGCGGTAGCGGGTATTCTGTAAAGAATAACTGCTTGGTCCATCTGGTTCATAAACAGACGGCTAAATGGCGCTAAGCGTCACGCAATGACGTATTCATAAGATACTACAAATTTCGCAGGGTCGGACTGACAGCAGTAGCTCAATTAGTTAGAGCGTTTGGCCCGGTCAGCCAAAAGGATGCTGGTTCAAGTCCCGCCCGTGCGCAAATTTTTGGTTTCTTATTTCATCTTTATGAATATTAAATATGACACTGTGAGTGTAAAAAACATTCTTAACCATATTACATTTGAATTTGGAATCTGTCATTTTTATACGAGTGCTCATTGTGTTTTCTAATTTTGGCGCCAAAACATTTTATAATATTTTGCGATATTAAAATGGAGTGGGGTGATAAAGAGAACCGAATCGCTGTGATTGCATTACACAAAGTTGGTATGGAGCCAAATGCAATTTTTAAAACTCTCCATACGCTTGGTATTAGTCAAATGTTTGTGTACCGGGCTATCAATAGGTACAATGAGACCTCCTCTGTTTGTGACAGAAAAAGATCTGGCCGTCCACGTAGTGTTCGTACGAAAAAGGTGGTCAAAGCAGTAAGGGAAAGAATTCGCAGAAATCCTGTCCGAAAGCAAAATATTTTATCTCGGGAGATGAAGATAGCACCCAGAACCATGTTGCGTATTTTAAAAGATGATTTAGGACTTGCAGCCTATAAGAGACGCACTGGTATTTTTTTAACTGATAATTTAAAAAAGAATAGGGTGGTAAAATCGAAACTACTGAAGCGGTCAAAGGGAGGTCAGAAAAATTTTGTTTACGGATGAGAAAATCTTTACAATTGAGCTACATTTTAACAAACAAAATGATCGTATTTATGCTCAAACCTCTAAGGAAGCTTCCCAATTAGTCGGCAGAGTGCAACGTGGGCATTACCCGACCTCAGTGATGGTTTGATTTGGTGTTAGCTATGAAGGAGTGACTGAGCCATATTTTTGTGAAAAAGGTATCAAAAAATCGGCACAAGTGTATCAAGATACCATTCTTGAGAAGATAGTTAAGCCCCTTAACAACAACATGTTCAATAACCAAGCATGGTTTTTCCAACAAGACTCGGCGCTGGGTCACAAAGCTCGGTTCACGCAGTCTTGGTTAGAAGCGAACGTTTCGGACTTCATCAGAGCTGAAGACTGCTGGCCGTCGTCTAGTTCCGATCTTAATCCGCTGGGTTATGATTTATGGTCAGTTTTAGAGAGTACGGCTTGCTCTAAACGCCATGATAATTTGAAGTCCCCAAAACAATCCATGCGATTGGCAGTGCAGAATTATCCCATGGAAAGAGTGCGTGCTTCTATTGATAACTGGCCTCAACGTTAAAAGGACTGTATTGCAGCCAATGAAGACCACTTCGAATAAGCTTTTTATATTTTATATTGTTTTATATTTATGTATAAAACTAACACACTGTAAAAGTAATAAATATTATTTTCATTATTTTTTTTCTTTGTGACAATATTTATGGCAAGACTCGGTACACCACTACCTGGCAGGCCAGGGCATGCACTAGACTTAGCATCCATAATGGCGGAAGGACTATGCAGTGTCTTAGCTAAATCCCTTTATTAACTCAGCACTCGTCAGCCATGACACGATCAAGTCTTCCACTTCTCTGTTTTCATCACTTAGCTCGGTGCCCCACATCCTGAAAAAGCATATACATACAAACATTATGGTCATTTACTCTCGGAAAATCTGCGTCCAACTTACGAAGCTAGTATGAAATCTCCGTTCAGCCCAATAGAGTCATTTGACTCTATTTTACTATCTACTATCTAGGTTGACTATTTAGTCAACCTAGTCACCCTCAATTCAAACTGTAACACGTACGAGTATATTAAAAAGGTAGTTACAATTATTATCATAAACATTAAAATAAGAAACCAAAAATTTGCGCACGGGCGGGACTCGAACCAGTAACTTTCTGGCTAACCTTGCGAATTCTCTAATGAATAACTACTTGGCCCACTGTTGCATAAACAGACGGGTAGATGGCGTTAGACGTCACGCGTAATGACGTATCGATTAGAAACCACAAATTTCGCAAGGTCGGACAGACAACACGGTAGCTCAATTGGTAGAGCATTTGGTCCGGTTAGCCAGAAAGTTACTAGTCCCGCCAGTGCGCCAATTTTTAATTTCTTATTTTCATCTTTATGATTATAAAATATGACACTGTAAGTGTTAAAATCATTCTAAACCACTAGTTACAATTATTTATTTTCTCGGCGATAAAATGCTTTGTAATCGAAACATTTGAATTTATTTTACGTGTAAGAAAATTCTAGGGCATTATCCATCCCAAAATCCGCTGTCGCACCGCCTCTGGACCCGCGTTTCTACAGGCCGCGCCCAAACGAGGAATCGATTCGACTATAAATCGGTGGTCCACGGCGACACGCCATGAATATTATTACGGGCCGTATTTATTGCGGATTAGGGCGACATACCAGCCAGCAGCCACCAGCGAGGCGGATCCGCTTATGACAGATGCCCGCGAACTTCAAAGTTTATACGAGACGACTGTGTAGCTAATGTTATGGCTACTAGCTGCTGAACAGTTTTTTTTTTATATTTATCCTTTATTGTTAATCCTAGCTTCGTACAAAAGGCGGATTACTACTACCGCCATGTGGCAGGCACACTTAGCATTATGAAAAATTGCACTTTTACTATCACTTAAAATAACAACTTTAGTATCTCTTAAATTAAAAACGATATATTTTAATGCTTCCATAATAGCTAAAAGTTCGAAAGGAGCTAATCAATTCGAACTGTATGTAATTTGGCATCGTTGGAAATGGATAAAATTTGAGTATGTAGATGTGATAAGGCTTCGTAACACGTGTGCAAAAGTACATGTATGATTTTTTGGAAGAGAGAAGTCTTACCGTGTTGGTTGGAATATTTCAACTTAGGGTACAGCGTAATTTTCTTCACAATCGGTCCAGTAGTTTTTGAGAAAATTAAATAAAAAATATTTAGAATATTAAACCCAGTCCAAAAAATGATTTTATTATACATAAAGGCATATATGAATACAATTGAATTCTAGCAGTCTAACAACAGCTTGTCTTAGGAAAATTCCCCTCCACAATTGAAATAATCACACGGTACAGTAGACGGAAGGGTGTAATAGGTTTTTAACCGACTTCAAAAAAGGAGGAGGTTATTAACCGACTTCAAAAAAGGAGGAGGTTATCAATTCGACTGTATGTTTTTTTTTTATCATTATTTTTTTTTTTGTATGTATGTTACCTCATATCTCAGTCGTTTGTCGACCGAATCGAAAAATTTTTTCACCTACTTAGAGGGTATACCTTCTAGTTGGTCCCATTTTTTCCATTTTGGGATCTGATGATGGGATCTTGGTGTATTCGAGGGAAACCCTCAAATTTTAAAGGCACGTATAGTGTTTCTTTACTAGAATCTTAATGTTGACGTGTTGTTACGTCTAATAGTCAACATTTTGTGGGGCTGAGCTGATGGTGGAACTCCTTAACGCCTAGGAGTTCAGTAATAATAATGATGAAACTTATGATAGGTAATTTGTAGCTTCGTAAAAAATAGAATCACAAGGTGCAACTCCCCCCCCCCCCCCCCCCCCCCCCCCCCTCTTATGTGATCACTAAAAATAAAGAAATAAAATAAACTTTAAAAAAAAGTAAAAACCGACTTCAAAACCAAAATGCACTAAAAAGTCTTAAATAAACTCTTCACCATTAAAAGGAAAGGAATCCGTTTTAGGCAAACAATTTCTTTTTGGAGTCGGTGCCATCACTTTGACCATCAAGCATCAACTATCACAGCACCGACTCCAAAAAGAAATTGTTTGCCTAAAACGGATTCCTTTCCTTTTAATGGTGAAGAGTTTATTTAAGACTTTTTAGTGCATTTTGGTTTTGAAGTCGGTTTTTACTTTTTTTTAAAGTTTATTTTATGCAGAGTAATCTCAGTTTGCATTTGCCTTTTAATTCCATTCAGGCATTCGAACTTAATAGGATCGCGGTAATATAATATCGCATTATGTTCCAATTCAATAAATTTATAAGACTGTTTATCTTAACCAGGACCTTTAACAACAGCTTCAAAAGTATACCAGTGTTTGAATTGCCTTTATTCGATTTTTTTTTTTGGATGGAAGTCAAAATTCGAAACAACCAGTGGTTTAAAAGCTGGCCTGCTGTAAAGCTTAAGTAGTTAGATCCTCGTATAAAATCAAAATAATTTATTAAATAATTATATTTTGTGGTGGCCGATTGGTAAAGGCAACGTCCGGTAGTCTGACGAAGTTGCTTTTTGCCACTGCAATTTACAATATTATGTTTGTATAGTGTACAAGACACTACAAAACAAACTAAAACTGAAATCTTAGAACGTATGCATCATTTATGTAGACAATTTACTTTTTTTATATAGTTAATTTTGTTTCTTTGTCGCACCGCCCACAATCATTTCTGCTTAGCCCAAAGGCATGACTGGTAGAGAACGCCATATGGCGTTAAGTCCACCGTTTATACAAAATTTTATTATTGTGCAATAAAGTATAAATAAAAAATAAAACAAGAAATAAAATTATTATCCTTTTATTATATATTATTACCAAGCATCTTTTGTTGACTCTATAGCAAATCTCGTTACATATAAATCGACCTTTTTAAAGGCAAAAGAGCGGAAAGTCAAAAGAATCCACGGCCATATCTCCGGGGAAGTTGGAATATGATAATCTGTTCTAGCGCTTGCCCTCCTTCCGAATGTAATAATTCAAACTCGACTAGAGTTTATGAAGACATCTCACATTACCTACTTTTTTTATGTTTTGTAATTTTCAGTGTTTTTGGGGTTCCGTAGCCGAATGGCAAAATACGGAACCCTTATAGTTTAGTCATGCTGTCTGTCTGTCTGTCCGTCCGTATGTCACAGCCACTTTATTATGAAACTATTAGCATTACACAGTTGACACTTAGTAGGTAGATGTATCCTGTTAACTGCTTTACGATTTTTATTCGAAAATTTAAAAAACCGGCCAATTGCGAGTCGGTCTGGCGCACTGAGGGTTCCGTGCCAACTCTAACTGAATTAGGGAATCCACTTAAGAAAGTGGTCCACTTAGCAAAAATACCACAATATTTTGTTGACAGCAAATATAACTTTGTTTTTCATAGTATTTGTATGAAAAACAAAGTTATGTTTGCGGTTGTTGAAAATGTGGTATATCTTAAAAACTTCTAGTTGGATCTCGTCTAAACCAACGTCGTCGTCTGTCTGTCTGTCGGTCCGTCCGTATGTCACAGCCACTTTATTCTGTTACTATAAGCATCACACTATTTTTTATTTTCTTCGTAGAACTCATAGCTTAAATCACCGTATATTTATGGTTATATATATAAATGTTTTTTAACTAGCTTCTGTTGAAACACAAACTACGTGTCTCATTCGCAAAACATAGTTCAATAAACTGTCCCATGTTCTCAAACACCCTCATCATAGCCGCCCAAATGGACTAGAAATAAAACAAAAAACTAGTCTGAAATCGAGATGGGCGAGCGCAACCGAGACAATCATGAACTTTTTCGACCCCTCCACGACGAACTGAAACTCTAAGACATGATGCTTTCTACTATCGTTAGCGCTTCGCCAGATAAATTCATGAGAGACTTCTCGAACCCTCCGTCCTAACAAAGCCCTCCAGCTATACACACTTCTTCACGAGACCGCTTATGTCTCTAACTCCTTCACCCTCAGTGCTATAAGACTCTGGAACTTCCCTGATGTCATCAAGACTTCATCGTCAAAGCTTTATTTTAAGAAGTTTTTTGACAGTGCAATAAAATTCAAATAAATAATATTTTTTTTAAAAAAAACCTATATAAGTGGCATAGAAATATGCAAAATTGCCAACATTGGAAACCACTGTTACCTCAATAAAAATCAGGTGGTAAAGTTTATTGACTAGATTTTTTATTTTGATGTGGTTCCCACAGAACAAAAAAAATTAAAAGTGCTTGTTTATTTGGTGTAATAGTCATTTTTAGATGGATCTACTTAAGAGGTCAAATTAACTTTGTTTAATACAAATGTGTGATGTCTGCAATAAGGATTATGTTTGTTTTTAAAGCTATATCCGTGTTATAAAATCACATCGGATCGTCATCAGTATAATATTTTTTGCGTACTAGGCCGGTCTCTGTACCGCATTAGCAGCTATCACTGAAAACGATAGCTTCAATATTGTAGAAAGGAGAACGAAACGCCTTTCGTACTCGGCTTTATACTATTTGTAATCGAGAAAGCGCACTTAAGAGTTCAAACTCTTATATCGGCTCTGTTCAATTTACTTTTTACTTTATTCTTTGATTTATACGTCTGATTTTCAGACAATTTGTCGTTCAACAAGAAAAACCAGCTATGTGCGAGTCGGACTCGCGCACCGAGGGTTCTGTATTTCAGTTATTTTCTTTATATGTGATGTAAAACATTGCTTCATGCTTATTTCCAGTCAACCGGAAATACTATTCTGATTTTTATTCCCTAAGATTAGTGGTCATTAAAATATATGCGGCTTATATAATTGATTTTTGTGATTGCGTTGACATTCTAAAGAAGTATTTCAGAACTTTGATTTTGTTACAGCTTAAAGGTATTATAGACCTGAGTATTTGGTATCAATTTGAAAGGGGTAGTAAGTTTGAAATTATTAAAATGTTTTTTATTATTTTATAAGTCCTTGACTATGAAATTAAAGTTTCGAACTTTGAACTTGGATACCTCAATAGGTATCCAAGACCAATAAGAATATCCACAACCAAACTAATCAATATTAGTTTGGTTGTGGATATTTTTATTGTTCTTAGATTAATAATTAAAGCTCATTTAATGCCGTTTTGATATTAGTCTTTTCTTTATTTATAATTCTTTTTGATTCGGTAAAAAACTTAACGATAGACAGACAAAAAAAATCGTGAGTTTTTACAAGATAAGTTCTACAGTGGAACAAGTAGTAAAGAACCAGTTCCAAAGTTTATAAACTTGTTTTCTTTAGGCAAAGCTAAATAGAAATGCATTTTGATCAATTTGTAGGATTTTAATAAGACTACAATAACTGATAGCC
Organism: Pyrausta purpuralis; assembly: GCA_963924145.1. Taxonomy (NCBI): domain Eukaryota; kingdom Metazoa; phylum Arthropoda; class Insecta; order Lepidoptera; family Crambidae; genus Pyrausta; species Pyrausta purpuralis. Next base: position 12,147 of record CAWUPE010000199.1, read on the forward strand.
AATGAAGATACGTAGTAAAAACTTTAAAAAAAGTAAAAACCGACTTCAAAACCAAAATGCACTAAAAAGTCTTAAATAAACTCTTCACCATTGAAAGGAAAGGAATCCGTTTTAGGCAAACAATGTCTTTTTGGAGTCGGTGCCATCACTTTGACCATCAAGCATCAACTATCACAGCACCGACTCTAAAAAGAAATTGTTTGCCTAAAACGGATTCCTTTCCTTTCAATGGTGAAGAGTTTATTTAAGACTTTTTATTTTATTTCTTCATTTTTAGTGATTACATCAGGGGGGGGGGGAGGGAGTGGTACCTTATGATTCTATTTTTTAAGAAGCTACAAATTACCTATCATAAGTTCCGTCATTATAATTACTAAACTCCTAAGCGTTAAGGAGTTCCACCATCAGCTCAGCCCCACAAGATGTTAACTATCAGACGTAACAACACGTCAACATTAAGATTCTAGTAAAGAAACACTATACGTGCCTTTAAATTTGAGGGTTTCCCTCGATTACACCAAGATTCCATCATCAGATCCCAAAAAGGAAAAAATGGGACCAACTAGAAGGTACATCCTCTAAGTAGGTGAATTTTTTTTTCGATTCGGTCGACAAACGACTGAGATATGAGGTAACATACATACAAAAAAAAACATACAGTCGAATTGATAACCTCCTCCTTTTTTGAAGTCGGTTAAAAACATAAACTATGTATGTGAAAGAATAAACTATGTAACTTCTTAGATATTTGGCTTGGATACCAATTCTCGTGCTTCTAACATGAACCTTTGCACTCGCGAGATATGATCCTGGAACCGCTTGCCTTATGAGGTAAACGAGACTGTGATTGTCCATCTGAAGCAAAACCTTATAGATAAAGTTGGCAGTTAATATAATTTTCCAAGGTAGGCAATAGGAGCTCAATAAAAACCGGCATCATGTCCTTCAGATAACCTGGCTTATGCTTAGTGAGGTCCTAACCGTTTGGATGTCACCAATGACATCCCACAATGTGTTTCGGCACGCCCTGCTTGGCTGGCATTTAACTGTTTACCGTTTATGTCTTATTGTTTTTGTTAATACGTGCGTTTGTTAGGTATGTGTGTGTTTGTGATGTCCTATAGCCAATAAATGCTTATCAATTTGTTTCAATAGGTTTATATTACTTTATCTAGTTCGAAGCAGAGACAACTACTGACGGAAGACAAGGTCCATCTTAGGCTGCGTTGTCACTTAACATCAGGTGCAGTCGTGGCCAAATGTCTGGCTATCTAATATAATGAAAGAAAAAACTACAACCAACTAAATGTTAAACGGCGACGGCAGCGGCAAACGGCAATTGTTTACCTGCAGGTGATCACCTGTTTCAAACCTTAATACATATTTACTATGTACCTCTACGTATACAAGCAGAACCAGACTGGTTATCTCTTTGTTGTCTGGATATAGAAATTACTATGATTTCTAAGTCTGCGGGTGTAGTCTGAACACATTTTTGACGATTCGCGTAGACAACGGCGAGTCAAAATTTGTGTTTTCGTATTTATTATTTGAGAAAAACTTCTCGATGAGCTCTCAAAGCTTTTTAAGCATCATCAAAAAACTTAAAAAATCAATGTTATTTTTAAAAAATATATTGGTTTTTCTAGATTTTTTTAAAGATATATATATAGCTACGTGAGTAAAAAAGAAAGGTTTGAACAGAAAATCAGAAAAAAATGAATTTACGACGCAAAATGTCAAACATTTTGCTTCAGACTTCATCCGCTGGTAACGCTCTATAATATTTGTATAAGACGGTCGAAATCAAAAGCCTTTATTCAAGAAAAATGTTGATAAACATTTTTTTAACCATTAATCAAACCATTCCTAAAGAAAAATTAAACAAATAGAAGAAAAAAACTATTACACGTCAGTTCACTGTTAGTGAATACAAATACAAATATTTTATAAAATAAACAATTTCTATTAATATCTATAACAATGAGAGACTTTTGTGACAACTCTCGAAATCCGTATTGCACGGACCTATTACAGATAATGAACAAAACATTTCCCACAGAATTAGTACTAATTTAAAACTAACCGTGGTCGATCCTAATCGTATAACAATAGCGCATAAACTCAAACTAATTAAATTTATTGTTTTTCAGTACAGCAATAACGATACTGCTATAGATAAAAGTTAATAGACTTTGAACCTTGTGTGGTAGGTATAAGAGTTATCTGTTCCTTTTGTGTAGGATTTGATTTCATCTATACTGACGCTAATTTACCCCTAGTACAGTCGCCGTCAGATATATTGGAGCAGACAAAGTGACCAAATACTTCTGAACAGTTTAATATTTCAATAAGTTCCATACACTACAAGTTACCATTAATATCAGAACATTCATTAGTTCATTAATATCTGAGCAGATGCTAGTCAATAACTTCTATGCACACAACTAAACAATAATATCTGAACATTCATAACATCAAATGTATCTACGCAGCCGGTCTTAAATATCTGAGCAATCGAGGAAAATTGCAGAAGGAAGTGCTTCCAACTTAACTATAAATACTATTTTAAAATAGGAACTCTTTTCATAGTTTATATTGTGGTAAGATGACGCTGGTAGTTTGTAACGCTTTGTAGTTTCCAGTATTGTCATCACTGTCATGAAAGTGTCATGCAATAAATAAATTCAGACACGTGAGTGTTCAGATATTATTGGTTGGTTGTGAGTATAGAAATTATTGACTAACATCTGCTGAGATATTAATGAAATTATGAATGTTCTAATATTAATGGTAACTTGTAGTGTATGGAACTTATTGACATTTTAAACAGTTCAGAAGTATTTGGTCACCTTGTCTGCTCCAATATATCTGACGGCGACTGTACAGCTAAAGGGTATCGGTTACCAGTGAAATAACAATTGATGAGCTTAATTTCTACCAATTTCATTTCTAATGCATAAACTTAACTGAGGATTTAAGTGAAATGCCGGTTGACCACATGCCAGTATTCGGCTCATTCGGGTTTTAAATCTCTTATGCTCTGGCCTGACAGTTTTAGAATAAAAATTAAAAAACTATGGTACTGATAAAACTGATGGTTATTGAACGCAAAAAAATCTCAAACAAAAGTCTAAGTTATCTTCACTTTAATGACAAATATACGGAAGCTTATAAATCATCGGGTCAAGTATTGAATTTTACGACTATAATATAGTATCTGAAATAATATTATGTTGTGAAACATTCAAAGTGACAAAATCATTTACGTATTGCCGAATATATGAAGGTAATCCGTCTAAAAATCTTCCATTTACTAGGCAAAACGTATTAAAGTTTAGCTAGCCTATTACCTAGAAATTACTAAACCAGGTACGCTAATCCGCTTAAGAAGTTTGTTTAAATATTTCCTTTACGAAGTTAGACGAACTGATATTAGAATAGTAAATGATTTGGCAGGGGACAGACGTCGCCGCCCGCCCCCGTCTGCGCCCTTTGCCCTTTGACACAGATTAAAAACTGTTTTATACCTAAAGGGGAAATGGTTTAGTTCCTTTTGGTTTATTTCCCTCCCTGTGATCCAGTAAAATGCTAATAGGTGGGTACATCACTTGCTTCTGTTGTGCCATTTTTTTTCGTACCAAATGATCATTTTAACCAGTTGTTTTGGATCGAATCGACACCGGATTTTCAACTATAATATTTACTATTTTATTAATAACAAACAAGAAAAATTAAAACTAAGACAACATAAAAAAAGTACTTATTCAAAAACAAATGTTATGATTCCTGATGTTTAAATACAAACATGTATTTCAGCTCAAGTTCATACCAATGAAAGATACGCTAACCTAAATTCATTATTATTCGTCTAGCATCTGTCTGTTAGATAGTGTCCGTATTTTTAGCTCTAACCATCGCGTTCATTAGAGCATCCATCTTGCATGAAAGATCGCTAAAATTCATATATTAATAAAACAAATCTCTTACATCTGAAAGTAAAGACGTGTTTCTAGTGAGCAGTCCTCATCGTCACCTCTGAGAGTCCAGCCCTTCATAGGCAGTTCCAAGGATTAATCCTTACTACTGTTGACCTTCACTCTATGCCGGTCCCGGTGTCCGGGTGCGCGCGTACCGAGCTCCCTCGTCCTCTATACCCTCTCCTGGATATCCTTGCTGTCTGCGCGGTTTGTTGGTAAGCAAATATCATAGGCGCGTTCACACATGCGTAAGATGAATACGGGGACGTTAGGCTTCGAGTTGACGTTTGGGTAACGCTTGCTTGAGTGATTTGATTTTAGCTTAATGATGTTTGAGTCACTGAGTGGAAATAAAGTGGAAAGTATTATGTCTGGGCTATGTTGATCGATATATTGTATATTGAACCTAATAATATTAATTACTATTCAATTTGCCGACTTCGTATTCCGGATTTTAGAACTTATTAGTGTAAAAGGTTTGTAAGTTATTCTAAATCAAGGGATATACCTCTATCTATACTTATATTAAAAAAGAAGAGTTTGTTTGTTTGTTCGAACTAGCTCATCTAGGAACTAACTACTGGACCGATTTGAAGGGTTATTTTTGTGTTAGATAGCTTATTTATCGAGGATGATTTTAGGCTATAAAACCGGAAGGTGAGGGGAAGCAAACTTATAACGCGCGGGCGGGCGCAGTGCAAGGACGCTACCGTCATCAAACTGGTGGTCTACTAAAATTTTATGCAAAAAAAATCATTTGTTGGTTGAGTAATAAAACCAAATATCCTTAATAGATCAATGGACTTACACGGCGGGATACCGATCTTTCCCGAGGCTCGACCACTACTTCCGGTCCATGTCTTGCCCATCCGGCGCACCCTGCCGAACTGAGACACATATCATATAGAGGTCATATCATATTTATGATTTTGCAACCCTTACAGACAAGAGTTTATCATGAATTCGTTACTCATTCATCAACATATAGGAAAAAAAAAACTTCTGTAAAAAAACGGACACACTATCATAAACCATCATTTTCAGCTATAGAACATTTACTAAAGAACATAGGCAAGCGGTCTGCATTTAGTGTTATCCTGTGATCTTATTATAGTTGGAATCGAAGACAGTCCATGGTGTTGGTAGGTTGTTTTATTTTTATTTAAACTTCAGGCACACAACATAAAATTGTAGGTACATATGGCGGACTTAATGCCAAAAGCATTCTCTACCAGTCAACCATAGGTCAGAACAGAGAAAAATATTTATACAGGCGGTGCAAGTAAAGTTATAGAGGCAATAAAAGAGAAGAGAATAGCGATAGAGATAACTATAATACGATGATAAACATACATACTGCCTATTACTTATATACGATTATATAAAAATAATGAAATAATATATTTATTATATAAACATACACATCACTTAAATATACATAATATGGTACACATAGATAAATTAATGTCAATGAGACGGGTCAGTGAGTTCGTCTCTATATAGTGTTCGCAATGCCTTTTTGAAGGTAAATTTCGAGGTAGATGTTTGGACACTTTTTGGAAGCCCATTCCAAAGTCGAATGGCTGTGAGAGTAAAGGAATTGGACATAAAGCCAGAAGAATGACGGGGAGTGAATAGTTGAAGAGAGCTACTAGAGCGAAAGGACCGGTCATGAGAAGTGTAGAGAAGAGTAGAGTATGAGAATTTATCTTTAAGATAGGATAGGAGGTTGTGTAGGTACGTGGCCCGTTTTCTCACAACTCTGAGGTAAAAGCTTACGAACGGATCTTTACTATATTTGAAGACAGTCCATGGTGTTGGTAGGTTGTGTAGGTAACGTGGTCAGTTTTTGAACAACTCTGAGGTCAAAGCTTACGAACGGATCTTTACTATAATTGATTTATAAGTTTACTGCCCGCTGCTACTCCTGTGTAGCCAGGATCTACAGCATGGCTTAATTGAAAGTCCTAACCAGTGAAGGCTAGGGAGTCCCAGGAGGGAGTTAAAATGTCTTGGGCCCCGCAACGAAATTAATCAGAAAGAATAATAGAAGGAGTTTGAAAGACTTAGTTCCGATATCCATCCAGCCAAAGCGGGAGACAAAAAAAAATAATAAGAAACAGGTTTGGTATACTTATAATAAACTATGCTAAATGGGCCTATTCAATGAACTGCTAGCTACCTGCCAGTTATAATTGTGGCAAAAACGCCGGAATGCACGAAAATTTTTCTTGTTGCAACAAGATCCCTATAGTAAACGGCAGATACTGAAGTACACTTAATGGAGTTATGGATCTTTACTATAGTCGAAGACAGTCCATGGTGTTGGTTGGTTGTGTAAGTAACGTGGTCAGTTTTCGAACATCTCTGAGGTCAAAGCTTACGAACGGCAGTTTCATAAACAGCCGTCGATACGTTTTCATTGTGTCGACGACCATAATCATTATCAAGTTCTGCTCGTGAGTCCGAGCACCAAATGCTCTCTAGAGATTTACGGCCCTGCCACAAATAATTAAACTAGGTGTCAACTACTGTTTAAACTTTATGTGGTTACAGTTAAATTTATGTCAGTATTATGTCATTTAACTTTATTGACGTTGACTTTTTAACTTGCCATAGTAGTCCAAAGCTAAATTAATTAAATAAATTGTGATAAGGCCATCTATATCCGTATTAATCTTGTGCATTGGGACGTTTTGCACCACGATGTTTCAGAATGGGGTTATTCGTGGTCTATGAAATGGGTCGATTTAAAAGATGAACCTACCGATTTGCACTAACCGCTGGCGGTGTGAATGACCCCATTCTGAAACAGCATTTGGGCGATTCGTACCGCACAGTCCGAAAACTACGGTGCAAAACGCCCCAAACCAGTATATTTTTTATGCAACTATCCACATTGCGTGTGTATAATTTCCACAGCAGCGTTGTATTTCGAGACAGCTATTTAGGTCGGATGTTGTTTTGTTCCGTCACCGGTAACTTTCCTTGTCCAGACATGTTTATTTTTGTTACTTTTGTCCGAGCATTAAGCCTGTACGAACTCTGAGGTGAATTGAAAAGCGACGCATTTGTGTAAAGTAAATTACGCCACATACGTCCTTGTTGTGACAAATCGCAATTTATTTTTGTATAAGTAATATTTAAGGGCATTACCTAAAACATACAAATAACCATTATTGAAGCAAATCTTCCGTCATTATTTTAATATTAATTTACATTTTACTGAAATAAAACCTGACGTTTCGAACGAACACTCAAATTTCGTATGTGGAAATTGTCACAGTCGAAATAATCCGTTAAGTGAATATCAACTGGATGTGTTTTCTTAAAAATCTATGTAATCATTAAATTAACATAATTATTGTTGAAATCATTGTAGAGCACTTAGTAAAATGACACATTTAGAGCTACTTAAAATGTCGGACCGGATAACAAAAAAAATATTTCGAACAAATGTGGATACATTTGTTCATATGAATGTTAGAAGAGTATGATTACATACTATGTTAGCATTCAATATTATATTTAAAGTTTGAAGAACAAAAAAATATATGAAATTTAATAAACAATTCAATCAATAAGATTAGATCCTACCAAAAACATTTTTATGTAATATGACGCTAACAGCCGAGATCTTATTACTTTCAGTGTTAAAAAGTTATCAGATCTCATGTAGAGCAAAGCTCCTAATCCTACGCCCTACGTGTCCTAATTTGACTTACAAACCTACTTCAAAATCTTGTCAAACTCTTCAACTTAGTTGAAATAATATGGTTTGGCCGTTTCGTTCATAAAAAAATACACACAATATTCATAACTTTCTTGTAATCAAATAGAAAGGTAAGTAAAGTAGGTACGAGTAGTGTGCCCATGCGCTTCGTTTGGCTCGTTTTTTGGCGGGTCCACCAGTAGTAATAATAAACATTATTATCATCATCATTACCAGCCGTCTGAAAGCAGCAGTATCAAAGGACGTCCCCTGCTGAACATAGGCCTCCATCACGGTTTAACAGCAACCGATCACTAGCGGTCTACATCCAGTTTGATCCTGCGATTTTACAAGGTCGTCCGTCCGTCTTGTCGGTGGACACCCTACGCTGCGTCTTTGGTCGAAGGGTCTCCAATCTGGAACTTTCCTTCCCCAACGGCCATCAGTTCTTCGCGCTATACGCCCCGCCCATTGCCACTTGAACTTACAGATTCTCAAGGCTTTGTCCGTTACCTTATTAGTTCTTTTACGTATCTCCTCATTACTGATTCTATCCTGTAGAGAAACACACAGTAGCCCTCTCCATCGCTCGTTGTGTTATTTTAAAATTCTTTTTAAGGCCCATAGTTAGAGGCCAAGTTTCCGATCCGTATGTCATCACTGGTAACACACACTGGTTGAAAACTTTTGTCTTCAGACACTGAGGTAGTTGAGATGAGAAGACACTCTTGCGCAATTTCCCAAACGCTGCCCAGCCGAGTTGAATTCGTCGATTGACCTCTTCTTGGACCTACCCAATTGGATCACTTGTCCCAAGTAGACGTACTCGTCGACAACTTCGAAAGCTGAGTTCCCAACGGATACTCGAGAGTGTACAACAAGGGAGGTCGACATGATTTTCGTCTTTTCCATGTTCAATCAACATAAATTATTGAATTTACTTTTCTATTACCATAAAACTCGCGAAGTATGTACTCGTAGACAATTGTTTTTTTAGCTTGTCAGCATTTTAAAGTTTTCTCCATTGCCGGCAGTCCTTGCTACCGAACCGACTAGTGACACTTCATGGGTATCGAATTCTGTTTACAAATAGCAAATGATATACGGGGTGTAACGTAATTAATACCGGCATCAGAGACAACCGCCGAAACGCTTTCAAGTGTGCCGCTTAGGAAGAACAATGAAATAGTAGGAATATAACAGCCAGTTTGGAGAAAACAAATAGCTTTACCATACACTACAACAACATAAGTAAATTGTAAAACACTTTAGTATCACCTTTCGGAACAAAAACAAATTCATAAAAAAAGTTTTTTATTTACGTGAATGTTTCGTATATTTTTGTATGTAGATAAGTTGGTCTAAAACGTTAGAAACAACACTAGCGTAAATAATTTTAGGTGCATATAAGATTATTCCGTGAGTCTCTTTCTGTAAAAATCTCTTTAAAAAATCTGTCAATGACCATTCATAAACTCCTCGACCGATTTGAAAAAAAATGTGTTGGATAGCTTATTTATCGGGGAGGGCTTATTGCTATAAAACATCACGTGAGGGGAGCGTGGGGGAAACCGCTAGTCAATAATATTTTTTCAATCAAAAGATCACATTAATTAGATAGGTATCGTAACTTTATTTCAACTTACATGGTCACAAACATTAGGATAGCTTGTATCCTGATTGCTACCATGTACCTTATTATTCGATTTCGGCACTGTTGCAAGTGCCATGGTCACGGCGGCGTTTCCACGTCAGTTACGAGTTACAGTGCCGGAATATCGGAAACTCGAACATAATAAGGTAAGTTTGTAATGGCTTTGTCTGCCATGGGGTGGCTTATTTATTTGTGCTAGCTAAGCAGTATAGAATTTCGAGAATACGCGGGTAACGGTTTAGGTGTGAAGCGATATTCGAAGCCGGCCAGTCCATTCGATACTTTAAGCAGTCTGAATTAGTTCAGCCATTTCACCTTTGAAGTTGAACTTTGGGGTATCCTCAACTACAATACAAAGAGAGAATGTCACGTTCGTATATATTACTAGCGGTCCCCCGCGACTGCGTCCGCGTGTTTTGAGATTACTACCTGCTCCCGTTGCAGAGTTATGTTTTACAGCCTTAAAAACCTTCCTCGATAAATAAGCTATCCAACACAAAAATATTTTTTCAAATCGGCCCAGTTGTTCCTGAGAATAGCACTTTCAAACTATCAAATAAACTTTTCAGCTTTATAATATTAGTTAATATCGAAAACTACTTAATATTGTTATCATCCCATTACTTGAGTGAGTGGCTAAATAACTACAAATGACGGTTTAATGACACAGACCCAAGATCGAACCTAAGACCTCAGAGATAGAGACACCATGCAAGCCCCTCGACCACAGAAGTTACCATCGATCGATTTGTACCTATGTAACAAAGTTGTGTTCCTTGCTTAGAATTTTTATTCAAATTTTTAAATGTAACACCGTGTAAATATTAATTGGCTGTCAGTCAGTATGGAAATAGACAAAAAAAATAATTTGAATTATTGATCGTTTCACACTTAGTTTTTACTGTTTGCACAGTTAATTGAGCTAAATTTGCAATGAGTGCATTCTTAGGATGAGGTTACAATAACTGCTAATGAGATACCTACGTATTTTTTTTTCATATATTTATTAAACCGTTTTCAAAATATTGCAAGTACTATTCTAGTGTAAGCACAATTTAGGTTTGTAGGAATAAATATAAAAATCATACCCTTATACTTTAATTAATTCCGATTATACGTATCTAGCATATGATTCAAAAACCATTTAGTGAAGATGAACTATTCAATGTAAAAAACATGTTTTATTTACATTGAATAGTTACTAAATATTATTGTTGTTTTGTCAATTATTTTGCTCTATATCTTTGTATGTAACCATTCTATTTCGCCTATCGACAGCTGTAAACCTTATTAGGCGCTCAAAAATGCGTGAACGCACGCGCCATCGCGTAACGCGCATTAACATTCGAAATGTCCGCAATTACTGCTGCACATGAGGGCTTGCGTCTGTGATGCATCGGGGGCAGGTTTAATTTTTCATAGTTTAACACTTTTAGTTAATTAAAAGACTAATTCCTTTTATTATTTGAAACTAGCGGTCCGGGCGAACTTCGTTTCGCCCGAGCCCCTATGCCATTCGTGGCCATAATGAATCCAACAAAGTATTTTATTTATTTATGTATACTTTATTGCACATTAATAAAATTTTGTACAAAAGTTTGACTTAACGCCTTGTGGCGTTCTCTACCAGTTCTGCCGATGGGCTAAGCAGAAATGATTGTGGGCGGTGCGACAAAGAAACAAAATAAATTATATAAAAAAGTAAATTGTCTTCATAATTAATCCATACGATATGAAATAAAATAATAATAAATATAATAAATATCCTTTGGACATTCCCACACATCGCCATCTAGCCCCAAAGTAAGCTACTCAAAGCTTGTGTTATGGGTGCTAGACAACGGATATAATACTTAAATACTTTTTTTGTTTGTAAATGCATACATGATATACATAGAAAACACCCAGACCAATACAAACAGACATGTTCATGCACACAAATGTTTGTATTGTGCGGGGATCGAACCCGCACCCGCTGCGTAGTAGGCGATTTCTCGACCACTACACCAGACGGGTCGTCAAATAAATACAATTAATACTCACATAAGTATATGTACTTATCACAAGCAATAAAATAAATACATCAATAATTCATACATATACCAACATATACTATATACATACAATATATTATGACGAACG
>CAWUPE010000200.1:0-34058 GCA_963924145.1 Pyrausta purpuralis
ATTCAAGATGGGCCTTCAACAGAGCAAAGGGCTAAAAGTGCAAAGGACAACGCGGCTATTCAACACCAAAAAAGCCGACTGGGGGATGTTCAGTGCGACCCTGCAGCAAGAACTGTCGCTGAAAACCTCAATAAAGACAGCATCGAACGCATTGAGGATAAGCGCGGACTTGAGCAGAAGGTGCTTCAATTCACCGAGGCCATTACCGAGGCTTGTAGAGCAAGCATGCCTACGAAGAAGAACACAGAGACGCTGAAGATCTCCTGGTGGAACGAAGAGCTCGCCAAACTAAAGAAAATTACCACCGTATATAGGCGCAAGATAAGAAATGCTGCGCCATATCGGCGAGATACAGCGGTAGCCGAATACCTCAAGCAAAAAGAAGCCTACGAAAACTTGCCAAGAAAGCTCAGACTGAGTCGTGGAAGGAATTCTGTACTAAACAGGATCGCGAAGGACTCTGGGAGGGGATATATAGAGTCATAAGTCGGACCACCACCAGAGAACAGACCTGCCACTAACAATAAACGGAAGTACACTAAGCCCGCAGAGTCAGCGGAACTCCTAGCTGAAACTTTTTACCAGAAGACCGGATCGAGGACGACAATGAGCATCATCGCCAAGTTAGACTGGCAGCGGAAAACTGTGAACGAGTACACACTGGACGAGACACACGACCCACCGTTCACAGAGACGGAGCTTATGACGGCGATGCATAGCTTTAATCCGAAGAAAGCACCCGGAGGAGACGGTTTCACGGCCGACATCTGCACTAGAGCTGTACTCCATGACCCGGACGCCTTCCTTGCCCTGGTCAACAAGTGTCTGACCATCGGACACTTTCCCAACATCTGGAAACAGGCCACAGTCGTGGTCCTGAGGAAACCGGGCAAGGAGGACTACACGAACCCCAAGGCATATAGACCGATAGGTCTTCTGCCGGTCCTTGGGAAGGTCATAGGAAAAGATGGTGGTAGCACGGATTAAATGGCACTTAGTACCGCGGATTAGTACTCGCCAGTACGGATTCATGCCCCAGAGAAGCACTGAGGACGCCCTCTATACGCTAGTACACCGAATCCAGGGTAAGATTGAGCTTAAAAAGCTTGGTAACCCTAGTGTCACTGGATATAGAGGGAGCCTTCGACAGCGCATGGTGGCCAGCAATCAGAATCCGTCTGGCTGAGGAAAAGTGCCCGGTAAATGTGAGGAGGCTGCTAGACAGCTACTTAGAGTGCAGGAGTGTGAAGGTGCGTTACGCGGGCGAGGAGGTATCGCGGGGATACCAACAAAGGTTGCGTACAGGGCTCGATTGGTGGTCCGATATTGTGGAATCTCTTACTGGATCCTTTGCTGCGGGACTTGGAAAGTAGAGGGGCACTACGTCCAAGCGTTTGCGGACGACGTAGTGATGATCTTCGATGGGGACACTGCGGAGGAAATTACTAGGGAGGCAAATGCGGCTCTATCATTTGTGCAGAAGTGGGGGGTTAAAACAAACTGAAATTCGCACCGCATAAAACATGCGCTATGCTACTAACGCGAAAACTTAAACACGACACCCCGAGGCTGTCTATGAATGGAGTCGACATCGCGATGTCAAATCAAAATTAAAATTCTAGGTCTTATTCTGGACAATAAGCTGACTTTTAACCAGCACATCGCAGCCCAAACCCGAAAAGCTCTTGAGATATATAAACAGCTTGCTAGGGCCGCGAAATTAACTGGGGTCTTAACCCAGAAGTTATCCGGCTGATCTACACAGCGACAGTAGAGCCAATATAACGTACGCTGCAGCAGCGTGGGCACCCGCGGCGAACAAGATCGGGGCGCAGAAGTTACTCAACTCAGTGCAGAGAGGTTTTGCCCAAAGCTCTGCAAATCATACCGTACAGTCTCTCTACACTCGGCGTTAACACTGGCAGGGATACTTCCTCTCGACCTCAGAATACAAGAGGCAGCCCGCCCTGTATGAGACCGAAGAGAGGGTCACCCCTTCCAGAGTAGGAGACAGAGAGACCGAGAGTAGGGTAGGGTTTGCAGAAACTCCTCATCCAGCTTCGCATATGGACATAAGATTCGAATGCCTAGAAGACCAAAGACAGGTTGATAGACGCAACGTGCAGGAGGTGCGAATCTTCACCGACGGCAGCAAATTGAGGGAAGGTCGGTGCAAGCCCTTTCTGTGTGGAAGGGTGAATCCGAAGTCCGGAACCGAAAGTTTTGTCTGTCCGCGTACTGCACCGTCTATCAGGCGGAATTGTTGGCCATATGCGAGGCAACGGGCGAAGCCATTAAGGGGAGGGAGAAGAGCTACGGTCTCTACAGCGACTCGAGGGCCGCTCTGGAAACGGTCGCTAACCATAGCTCTTTTCCCCCCTTGCCGTAGAGTCAAGGGAGAATCTGCGGAAAGCACTTATCCAGGGCAAAGATGTTTCTTTGTTCTGGATAAAGCACATGCAGGTCTCCAGGTGTAACGAACGCGCCGACGACCTTGCTAAGGAAGCAGCTCTTGCCTCCAAAAGAAAACCTGATTACGATCGCTGCCCAATATCCTACGCAAAAAACGTTATACGTAGTCGATCGATACTGATATGGAACGATAGGTATAAATCAGGCGAGACCGCAGCGGTCACAAAAATATTTTTCCCGAGCGCAGGAGATGCTTATAGGCTAATTCGCAAAATAAAACCAACGGGTCTTCTCACGCAAATTCTCACAGGGCATGGTGGATTCTCCCAATACTTGCACTGTTTCAAGTGTAGGGAGAGTCCATCATGCGACTGTGACCCTGAGAAGGACCAAACAGTCTTGCACCTGCTAATAGAGTGCCCTGTACACGACAAAGCTAGGTTCAACTTCAGCCAAATAACAAAAGAGACAATAAAGCTAGACAATCTTCATGAGTTGATAGCGAACAAAAATACAAGAGAGCCCTTTATCACACTATGTGAAAGAATATGTAAAATTAGTATAGATAAAAATAAGGATTAGCATAAGAAAATTTACTTAAACAATTATAATGTTATAATAGAATTAAGTAAAATTGTAACAACAGATAAAAAAGTGAAAAAGGACATAGACTAAGATAAAATGTAATAGATATAAGATTAAATAAGAACATGTAATAAGTATAAAATAGAAATAAGAAGTTGTACCAGTTAGTAAAATAAATATGTTATAGACTAAGTGTTGCTCTAAAAAAGTTATATTGTAAAATAGTTATATATATAAAGATGTAATAGACTAAGTGCTGCTCTATAAAAGTTATATTGTAAACTAGTTATATATATAAAGATGTAATAAGTATAAGAATATCATGTATATAAATAAATAAAAAGGCTCGGCAATTCATTTAAATAAAGATAAAACCAAAAAAAGAAATAAAAAGAAGTCCCTTTGAACAATACAATCCTGAAATTAATATTCGGGGGACAGAGCCGCTAAAAAAAAAAAAAAAAAAAAAAAAAAAAAAAAAAAAAAAAAAAAAACCTAACCTAACCTAACCTAACCTAACCTAACCTACCTAACCTAACCTAACCTAACCTAACCTAACCTAACCTAACCTAACCTAACCTAACCTAACCTAACCTAACCTAACCTAACCTAACCTAACCTAACCTAACCTAACCTAACCTAACCTAACCTAACTAACCTAACCTAACCTAACCTAACCTAACCTAACCTAACCTAACCTAACCTGGTTTTTCAGCCCTACTGAAAATTTTTGTTCGACAACCCTGTGTGCTTTCTTCGTAGATATTGTGCGCCTAGCCGAGACCTATCCGCGGACACCCCGTTTGCGCCGCTAACATCAAAGGAACGCAAAAAATTCGCAAAACATACGCATTTCTTATACCGAACCGAGGTATAAAGGCTGGTGACGATTTACATAGAAAGTATACATTTTCAATACTGAAAGCTGAAATATTCGCACTTTTTGCGCTTCTATAAAATTTTAATTGCTGGTTTCTATTTATTTACGTTGAAAGAAGCGACTAAAAGCGTATATTACATTTAATTTTGACATTTTTTACATATTTTCGAATTCTTCATACAAATTTTGATCGAAATTTTTCTAAGTGTTTTTGCGTGATCACTTTTTCAAAATTTTTTGTTTCTAAATCGTAGTGTCCGTTATCTCGAGCACGCCAAAATTGTTTTGAGCGCGCTGCGACATATACTTTTCGAGATATAAATTTTCAAAAGTACATTTCATAGTGCATTTTCGGTTTTTCAGCCCTACTGAAAATTTTTGTTCGACAACCCTGTGTGCTTTCTTCGTAGATATTGTGCGCCTAGCCGAGACCTATCCGCGGACACCCCGTTTGCGCCGCTAACATCAAAGGAACGCAAAAAATTCGCAAAACATACGCATTTCTTATACCGAACCGAGGTATAAAGGCTGGTGACGATTTACATAGAAAGTATACATTTTCAATACTGAAAGCTGAAATATTCGCACTTTTTGCGCTTCTATAAAATTTTAATTGCTGGTTTCTATTTATTTACGTTGAAAGAAGCGACTAAAAGCGTATATTACATTTAATTTTGACATTTTTTACATATTTTCGAATTCTTCATACAAATTTTGATCGAAATTTTTCTAAGTGTTTTTGCGTGATCACTTTTTCAAAATTTTTTGTTTCTAAATCGTAGTGTCCGTTATCTCGAGCACGCCAAAATTGTTTTGAGCGCGCTGCGACATATACTTTTCGAGATATAAATTTTCAAAAGTACATTTCATAGTGCATTTTCGGTTTTTCAGCCCTACTGAAAATTTTTGTTCGACAACCCTGTGTGCTTTCTTCGTAGATATTGTGCGCCTAGCCGAGACCTATCCGCGGACACCCCGTTTGCGCCGCTAACATCAAAGGAACGCAAAAAATTCGCAAAACATACGCATTTCTTATACCGAACCGAGGTATAAAGGCTGGTGACGATTTACATAGAAAGTATACATTTTCAATACTGAAAGCTGAAATATTCGCACTTTTTGCGCTTCTATAAAATTTTAATTGCTGGTTTCTATTTATTTACGTTGAAAGAAGCGACTAAAAGCGTATATTACATTTAATTTTGACATTTTTTACATATTTTCGAATTCTTCATACAAATTTTGATCGAAATTTTTCTAAGTGTTTTTGCGTGATCACTTTTTCAAAATTTTTTGTTTCTAAATCGTAGTGTCCGTTATCTCGAGCACGCCAAAATTGTTTTGAGCGCGCTGCGACATATACTTTTCGAGATATAAATTTTCAAAAGTACATTTCATAGTGCATTTTCGGTTTTTCAGCCCTACTGAAAATTTTTGTTCGACAACCCTGTGTGCTTTCTTCGTAGATATTGTGCGCCTAGCCGAGACCTATCCGCGGACACCCCGTTTGCGCCGCTAACATCAAAGGAACGCAAAAAATTCGCAAAACATACGCATTTCTTATACCGAACCGAGGTATAAAGGCTGGTGACGATTTACATAGAAAGTATACATTTTCAATACTGAAAGCTGAAATATTCGCACTTTTTGCGCTTCTATAAAATTTTAATTGCTGGTTTCTATTTATTTACGTTGAAAGAAGCGACTAAAAGCGTATATTACATTTAATTTTGACATTTTTTACATATTTTCGAATTCTTCATACAAATTTTGATCGAAATTTTTCTAAGTGTTTTTGCGTGATCACTTTTTCAAAATTTTTTGTTTCTAAATCGTAGTGTCCGTTATCTCGAGCACGCCAAAATTGTTTTGAGCGCGCTGCGACATATACTTTTCGAGATATAAATTTTCAAAAGTACATTTCATAGTGCATTTTCGGTTTTTCAGCCCTACTGAAAATTTTTGTTCGACAACCCTGTGTGCTTTCTTCGTAGATATTGTGCGCCTAGCCGAGACCTATCCGCGGACACCCCGTTTGCGCCGCTAACATCAAAGGAACGCAAAAAATTCGCAAAACATACGCATTTCTTATACCGAACCGAGGTATAAAGGCTGGTGACGATTTACATAGAAAGTATACATTTTCAATACTGAAAGCTGAAATATTCGCACTTTTTGCGCTTCTATAAAATTTTAATTGCTGGTTTCTATTTATTTACGTTGAAAGAAGCGACTAAAAGCGTATATTACATTTAATTTTGACATTTTTTACATATTTTCGAATTCTTCATACAAATTTTGATCGAAATTTTTCTAAGTGTTTTTGCGTGATCACTTTTTCAAAATTTTTTGTTTCTAAATCGTAGTGTCCGTTATCTCGAGCACGCCAAAATTGTTTTGAGCGCGCTGCGACATATACTTTTCGAGATATAAATTTTCAAAAGTACATTTCATAGTGCATTTTCGGTTTTTCAGCCCTACTGAAAATTTTTGTTCGACAACCCTGTGTGCTTTCTTCGTAGATATTGTGCGCCTAGCCGAGACCTATCCGCGGACACCCCGTTTGCGCCGCTAACATCAAAGGAACGCAAAAAATTCGCAAAACATACGCATTTCTTATACCGAACCGAGGTATAAAGGCTGGTGACGATTTACATAGAAAGTATACATTTTCAATACTGAAAGCTGAAATATTCGCACTTTTTGCGCTTCTATAAAATTTTAATTGCTGGTTTCTATTTATTTACGTTGAAAGAAGCGACTAAAAGCGTATATTACATTTAATTTTGACATTTTTTACATATTTTCGAATTCTTCATACAAATTTTGATCGAAATTTTTCTAAGTGTTTTTGCGTGATCACTTTTTCAAAATTTTTTGTTTCTAAATCGTAGTGTCCGTTATCTCGAGCACGCCAAAATTGTTTTGAGCGCGCTGCGACATATACTTTTCGAGATATAAATTTTCAAAAGTACATTTCATAGTGCATTTTCGGTTTTTCAGCCCTACTGAAAATTTTTGTTCGACAACCCTGTGTGCTTTCTTCGTAGATATTGTGCGCCTAGCCGAGACCTATCCGCGGACACCCCGTTTGCGCCGCTAACATCAAAGGAACGCAAAAAATTCGCAAAACATACGCATTTCTTATACCGAACCGAGGTATAAAGGCTGGTGACGATTTACATAGAAAGTATACATTTTCAATACTGAAAGCTGAAATATTCGCACTTTTTGCGCTTCTATAAAATTTTAATTGCTGGTTTCTATTTATTTACGTTGAAAGAAGCGACTAAAAGCGTATATTACATTTAATTTTGACATTTTTTACATATTTTCGAATTCTTCATACAAATTTTGATCGAAATTTTTCTAAGTGTTTTTGCGTGATCACTTTTTCAAAATTTTTTGTTTCTAAATCGTAGTGTCCGTTATCTCGAGCACGCCAAAATTGTTTTGAGCGCGCTGCGACATATACTTTTCGAGATATAAATTTTCAAAAGTACATTTCATAGTGCATTTTCGGTTTTTCAGCCCTACTGAAAATTTTTGTTCGACAACCCTGTGTGCTTTCTTCGTAGATATTGTGCGCCTAGCCGAGACCTATCCGCGGACACCCCGTTTGCGCCGCTAACATCAAAGGAACGCAAAAAATTCGCAAAACATACGCATTTCTTATACCGAACCGAGGTATAAAGGCTGGTGACGATTTACATAGAAAGTATACATTTTCAATACTGAAAGCTGAAATATTCGCACTTTTTGCGCTTCTATAAAATTTTAATTGCTGGTTTCTATTTATTTACGTTGAAAGAAGCGACTAAAAGCGTATATTACATTTAATTTTGACATTTTTTACATATTTTCGAATTCTTCATACAAATTTTGATCGAAATTTTTCTAAGTGTTTTTGCGTGATCACTTTTTCAAAATTTTTTGTTTCTAAATCGTAGTGTCCGTTATCTCGAGCACGCCAAAATTGTTTTGAGCGCGCTGCGACATATACTTTTCGAGATATAAATTTTCAAAAGTACATTTCATAGTGCATTTTCGGTTTTTCAGCCCTACTGAAAATTTTTGTTCGACAACCCTGTGTGCTTTCTTCGTAGATATTGTGCGCCTAGCCGAGACCTATCCGCGGACACCCCGTTTGCGCCGCTAACATCAAAGGAACGCAAAAAATTCGCAAAACATACGCATTTCTTATACCGAACCGAGGTATAAAGGCTGGTGACGATTTACATAGAAAGTATACATTTTCAATACTGAAAGCTGAAATATTCGCACTTTTTGCGCTTCTATAAAATTTTAATTGCTGGTTTCTATTTATTTACGTTGAAAGAAGCGACTAAAAGCGTATATTACATTTAATTTTGACATTTTTTACATATTTTCGAATTCTTCATACAAATTTTGATCGAAATTTTTCTAAGTGTTTTTGCGTGATCACTTTTTCAAAATTTTTTGTTTCTAAATCGTAGTGTCCGTTATCTCGAGCACGCCAAAATTGTTTTGAGCGCGCTGCGACATATACTTTTCGAGATATAAATTTTCAAAAGTACATTTCATAGTGCATTTTCGGTTTTTCAGCCCTACTGAAAATTTTTGTTCGACAACCCTGTGTGCTTTCTTCGTAGATATTGTGCGCCTAGCCGAGACCTATCCGCGGACACCCCGTTTGCGCCGCTAACATCAAAGGAACGCAAAAAATTCGCAAAACATACGCATTTCTTATACCGAACCGAGGTATAAAGGCTGGTGACGATTTACATAGAAAGTATACATTTTCAATACTGAAAGCTGAAATATTCGCACTTTTTGCGCTTCTATAAAATTTTAATTGCTGGTTTCTATTTATTTACGTTGAAAGAAGCGACTAAAAGCGTATATTACATTTAATTTTGACATTTTTTACATATTTTCGAATTCTTCATACAAATTTTGATCGAAATTTTTCTAAGTGTTTTTGCGTGATCACTTTTTCAAAATTTTTTGTTTCTAAATCGTAGTGTCCGTTATCTCGAGCACGCCAAAATTGTTTTGAGCGCGCTGCGACATATACTTTTCGAGATATAAATTTTCAAAAGTACATTTCATAGTGCATTTTCGGTTTTTCAGCCCTACTGAAAATTTTTGTTCGACAACCCTGTGTGCTTTCTTCGTAGATATTGTGCGCCTAGCCGAGACCTATCCGCGGACACCCCGTTTGCGCCGCTAACATCAAAGGAACGCAAAAAATTCGCAAAACATACGCATTTCTTATACCGAACCGAGGTATAAAGGCTGGTGACGATTTACATAGAAAGTATACATTTTCAATACTGAAAGCTGAAATATTCGCACTTTTTGCGCTTCTATAAAATTTTAATTGCTGGTTTCTATTTATTTACGTTGAAAGAAGCGACTAAAAGCGTATATTACATTTAATTTTGACATTTTTTACATATTTTCGAATTCTTCATACAAATTTTGATCGAAATTTTTCTAAGTGTTTTTGCGTGATCACTTTTTCAAAATTTTTTGTTTCTAAATCGTAGTGTCCGTTATCTCGAGCACGCCAAAATTGTTTTGAGCGCGCTGCGACATATACTTTTCGAGATATAAATTTTCAAAAGTACATTTCATAGTGCATTTTCGGTTTTTCAGCCCTACTGAAAATTTTTGTTCGACAACCCTGTGTGCTTTCTTCGTAGATATTGTGCGCCTAGCCGAGACCTATCCGCGGACACCCCGTTTGCGCCGCTAACATCAAAGGAACGCAAAAAATTCGCAAAACATACGCATTTCTTATACCGAACCGAGGTATAAAGGCTGGTGACGATTTACATAGAAAGTATACATTTTCAATACTGAAAGCTGAAATATTCGCACTTTTTGCGCTTCTATAAAATTTTAATTGCTGGTTTCTATTTATTTACGTTGAAAGAAGCGACTAAAAGCGTATATTACATTTAATTTTGACATTTTTTACATATTTTCGAATTCTTCATACAAATTTTGATCGAAATTTTTCTAAGTGTTTTTGCGTGATCACTTTTTCAAAATTTTTTGTTTCTAAATCGTAGTGTCCGTTATCTCGAGCACGCCAAAATTGTTTTGAGCGCGCTGCGACATATACTTTTCGAGATATAAATTTTCAAAAGTACATTTCATAGTGCATTTTCGGTTTTTCAGCCCTACTGAAAATTTTTGTTCGACAACCCTGTGTGCTTTCTTCGTAGATATTGTGCGCCTAGCCGAGACCTATCCGCGGACACCCCGTTTGCGCCGCTAACATCAAAGGAACGCAAAAAATTCGCAAAACATACGCATTTCTTATACCGAACCGAGGTATAAAGGCTGGTGACGATTTACATAGAAAGTATACATTTTCAATACTGAAAGCTGAAATATTCGCACTTTTTGCGCTTCTATAAAATTTTAATTGCTGGTTTCTATTTATTTACGTTGAAAGAAGCGACTAAAAGCGTATATTACATTTAATTTTGACATTTTTTACATATTTTCGAATTCTTCATACAAATTTTGATCGAAATTTTTCTAAGTGTTTTTGCGTGATCACTTTTTCAAAATTTTTTGTTTCTAAATCGTAGTGTCCGTTATCTCGAGCACGCCAAAATTGTTTTGAGCGCGCTGCGACATATACTTTTCGAGATATAAATTTTCAAAAGTACATTTCATAGTGCATTTTCGGTTTTTCAGCCCTACTGAAAATTTTTGTTCGACAACCCTGTGTGCTTTCTTCGTAGATATTGTGCGCCTAGCCGAGACCTATCCGCGGACACCCCGTTTGCGCCGCTAACATCAAAGGAACGCAAAAAATTCGCAAAACATACGCATTTCTTATACCGAACCGAGGTATAAAGGCTGGTGACGATTTACATAGAAAGTATACATTTTCAATACTGAAAGCTGAAATATTCGCACTTTTTGCGCTTCTATAAAATTTTAATTGCTGGTTTCTATTTATTTACGTTGAAAGAAGCGACTAAAAGCGTATATTACATTTAATTTTGACATTTTTTACATATTTTCGAATTCTTCATACAAATTTTGATCGAAATTTTTCTAAGTGTTTTTGCGTGATCACTTTTTCAAAATTTTTTGTTTCTAAATCGTAGTGTCCGTTATCTCGAGCACGCCAAAATTGTTTTGAGCGCGCTGCGACATATACTTTTCGAGATATAAATTTTCAAAAGTACATTTCATAGTGCATTTTCGGTTTTTCAGCCCTACTGAAAATTTTTGTTCGACAACCCTGTGTGCTTTCTTCGTAGATATTGTGCGCCTAGCCGAGACCTATCCGCGGACACCCCGTTTGCGCCGCTAACATCAAAGGAACGCAAAAAATTCGCAAAACATACGCATTTCTTATACCGAACCGAGGTATAAAGGCTGGTGACGATTTACATAGAAAGTATACATTTTCAATACTGAAAGCTGAAATATTCGCACTTTTTGCGCTTCTATAAAATTTTAATTGCTGGTTTCTATTTATTTACGTTGAAAGAAGCGACTAAAAGCGTATATTACATTTAATTTTGACATTTTTTACATATTTTCGAATTCTTCATACAAATTTTGATCGAAATTTTTCTAAGTGTTTTTGCGTGATCACTTTTTCAAAATTTTTTGTTTCTAAATCGTAGTGTCCGTTATCTCGAGCACGCCAAAATTGTTTTGAGCGCGCTGCGACATATACTTTTCGAGATATAAATTTTCAAAAGTACATTTCATAGTGCATTTTCGGTTTTTCAGCCCTACTGAAAATTTTTGTTCGACAACCCTGTGTGCTTTCTTCGTAGATATTGTGCGCCTAGCCGAGACCTATCCGCGGACACCCCGTTTGCGCCGCTAACATCAAAGGAACGCAAAAAATTCGCAAAACATACGCATTTCTTATACCGAACCGAGGTATAAAGGCTGGTGACGATTTACATAGAAAGTATACATTTTCAATACTGAAAGCTGAAATATTCGCACTTTTTGCGCTTCTATAAAATTTTAATTGCTGGTTTCTATTTATTTACGTTGAAAGAAGCGACTAAAAGCGTATATTACATTTAATTTTGACATTTTTTACATATTTTCGAATTCTTCATACAAATTTTGATCGAAATTTTTCTAAGTGTTTTTGCGTGATCACTTTTTCAAAATTTTTTGTTTCTAAATCGTAGTGTCCGTTATCTCGAGCACGCCAAAATTGTTTTGAGCGCGCTGCGACATATACTTTTCGAGATATAAATTTTCAAAAGTACATTTCATAGTGCATTTTCGGTTTTTCAGCCCTACTGAAAATTTTTGTTCGACAACCCTGTGTGCTTTCTTCGTAGATATTGTGCGCCTAGCCGAGACCTATCCGCGGACACCCCGTTTGCGCCGCTAACATCAAAGGAACGCAAAAAATTCGCAAAACATACGCATTTCTTATACCGAACCGAGGTATAAAGGCTGGTGACGATTTACATAGAAAGTATACATTTTCAATACTGAAAGCTGAAATATTCGCACTTTTTGCGCTTCTATAAAATTTTAATTGCTGGTTTCTATTTATTTACGTTGAAAGAAGCGACTAAAAGCGTATATTACATTTAATTTTGACATTTTTTACATATTTTCGAATTCTTCATACAAATTTTGATCGAAATTTTTCTAAGTGTTTTTGCGTGATCACTTTTTCAAAATTTTTTGTTTCTAAATCGTAGTGTCCGTTATCTCGAGCACGCCAAAATTGTTTTGAGCGCGCTGCGACATATACTTTTCGAGATATAAATTTTCAAAAGTACATTTCATAGTGCATTTTCGGTTTTTCAGCCCTACTGAAAATTTTTGTTCGACAACCCTGTGTGCTTTCTTCGTAGATATTGTGCGCCTAGCCGAGACCTATCCGCGGACACCCCGTTTGCGCCGCTAACATCAAAGGAACGCAAAAAATTCGCAAAACATACGCATTTCTTATACCGAACCGAGGTATAAAGGCTGGTGACGATTTACATAGAAAGTATACATTTTCAATACTGAAAGCTGAAATATTCGCACTTTTTGCGCTTCTATAAAATTTTAATTGCTGGTTTCTATTTATTTACGTTGAAAGAAGCGACTAAAAGCGTATATTACATTTAATTTTGACATTTTTTACATATTTTCGAATTCTTCATACAAATTTTGATCGAAATTTTTCTAAGTGTTTTTGCGTGATCACTTTTTCAAAATTTTTTGTTTCTAAATCGTAGTGTCCGTTATCTCGAGCACGCCAAAATTGTTTTGAGCGCGCTGCGACATATACTTTTCGAGATATAAATTTTCAAAAGTACATTTCATAGTGCATTTTCGGTTTTTCAGCCCTACTGAAAATTTTTGTTCGACAACCCTGTGTGCTTTCTTCGTAGATATTGTGCGCCTAGCCGAGACCTATCCGCGGACACCCCGTTTGCGCCGCTAACATCAAAGGAACGCAAAAAATTCGCAAAACATACGCATTTCTTATACCGAACCGAGGTATAAAGGCTGGTGACGATTTACATAGAAAGTATACATTTTCAATACTGAAAGCTGAAATATTCGCACTTTTTGCGCTTCTATAAAATTTTAATTGCTGGTTTCTATTTATTTACGTTGAAAGAAGCGACTAAAAGCGTATATTACATTTAATTTTGACATTTTTTACATATTTTCGAATTCTTCATACAAATTTTGATCGAAATTTTTCTAAGTGTTTTTGCGTGATCACTTTTTCAAAATTTTTTGTTTCTAAATCGTAGTGTCCGTTATCTCGAGCACGCCAAAATTGTTTTGAGCGCGCTGCGACATATACTTTTCGAGATATAAATTTTCAAAAGTACATTTCATAGTGCATTTTCGGTTTTTCAGCCCTACTGAAAATTTTTGTTCGACAACCCTGTGTGCTTTCTTCGTAGATATTGTGCGCCTAGCCGAGACCTATCCGCGGACACCCCGTTTGCGCCGCTAACATCAAAGGAACGCAAAAAATTCGCAAAACATACGCATTTCTTATACCGAACCGAGGTATAAAGGCTGGTGACGATTTACATAGAAAGTATACATTTTCAATACTGAAAGCTGAAATATTCGCACTTTTTGCGCTTCTATAAAATTTTAATTGCTGGTTTCTATTTATTTACGTTGAAAGAAGCGACTAAAAGCGTATATTACATTTAATTTTGACATTTTTTACATATTTTCGAATTCTTCATACAAATTTTGATCGAAATTTTTCTAAGTGTTTTTGCGTGATCACTTTTTCAAAATTTTTTGTTTCTAAATCGTAGTGTCCGTTATCTCGAGCACGCCAAAATTGTTTTGAGCGCGCTGCGACATATACTTTTCGAGATATAAATTTTCAAAAGTACATTTCATAGTGCATTTTCGGTTTTTCAGCCCTACTGAAAATTTTTGTTCGACAACCCTGTGTGCTTTCTTCGTAGATATTGTGCGCCTAGCCGAGACCTATCCGCGGACACCCCGTTTGCGCCGCTAACATCAAAGGAACGCAAAAAATTCGCAAAACATACGCATTTCTTATACCGAACCGAGGTATAAAGGCTGGTGACGATTTACATAGAAAGTATACATTTTCAATACTGAAAGCTGAAATATTCGCACTTTTTGCGCTTCTATAAAATTTTAATTGCTGGTTTCTATTTATTTACGTTGAAAGAAGCGACTAAAAGCGTATATTACATTTAATTTTGACATTTTTTACATATTTTCGAATTCTTCATACAAATTTTGATCGAAATTTTTCTAAGTGTTTTTGCGTGATCACTTTTTCAAAATTTTTTGTTTCTAAATCGTAGTGTCCGTTATCTCGAGCACGCCAAAATTGTTTTGAGCGCGCTGCGACATATACTTTTCGAGATATAAATTTTCAAAAGTACATTTCATAGTGCATTTTCGGTTTTTCAGCCCTACTGAAAATTTTTGTTCGACAACCCTGTGTGCTTTCTTCGTAGATATTGTGCGCCTAGCCGAGACCTATCCGCGGACACCCCGTTTGCGCCGCTAACATCAAAGGAACGCAAAAAATTCGCAAAACATACGCATTTCTTATACCGAACCGAGGTATAAAGGCTGGTGACGATTTACATAGAAAGTATACATTTTCAATACTGAAAGCTGAAATATTCGCACTTTTTGCGCTTCTATAAAATTTTAATTGCTGGTTTCTATTTATTTACGTTGAAAGAAGCGACTAAAAGCGTATATTACATTTAATTTTGACATTTTTTACATATTTTCGAATTCTTCATACAAATTTTGATCGAAATTTTTCTAAGTGTTTTTGCGTGATCACTTTTTCAAAATTTTTTGTTTCTAAATCGTAGTGTCCGTTATCTCGAGCACGCCAAAATTGTTTTGAGCGCGCTGCGACATATACTTTTCGAGATATAAATTTTCAAAAGTACATTTCATAGTGCATTTTCGGTTTTTCAGCCCTACTGAAAATTTTTGTTCGACAACCCTGTGTGCTTTCTTCGTAGATATTGTGCGCCTAGCCGAGACCTATCCGCGGACACCCCGTTTGCGCCGCTAACATCAAAGGAACGCAAAAAATTCGCAAAACATACGCATTTCTTATACCGAACCGAGGTATAAAGGCTGGTGACGATTTACATAGAAAGTATACATTTTCAATACTGAAAGCTGAAATATTCGCACTTTTTGCGCTTCTATAAAATTTTAATTGCTGGTTTCTATTTATTTACGTTGAAAGAAGCGACTAAAAGCGTATATTACATTTAATTTTGACATTTTTTACATATTTTCGAATTCTTCATACAAATTTTGATCGAAATTTTTCTAAGTGTTTTTGCGTGATCACTTTTTCAAAATTTTTTGTTTCTAAATCGTAGTGTCCGTTATCTCGAGCACGCCAAAATTGTTTTGAGCGCGCTGCGACATATACTTTTCGAGATATAAATTTTCAAAAGTACATTTCATAGTGCATTTTCGGTTTTTCAGCCCTACTGAAAATTTTTGTTCGACAACCCTGTGTGCTTTCTTCGTAGATATTGTGCGCCTAGCCGAGACCTATCCGCGGACACCCCGTTTGCGCCGCTAACATCAAAGGAACGCAAAAAATTCGCAAAACATACGCATTTCTTATACCGAACCGAGGTATAAAGGCTGGTGACGATTTACATAGAAAGTATACATTTTCAATACTGAAAGCTGAAATATTCGCACTTTTTGCGCTTCTATAAAATTTTAATTGCTGGTTTCTATTTATTTACGTTGAAAGAAGCGACTAAAAGCGTATATTACATTTAATTTTGACATTTTTTACATATTTTCGAATTCTTCATACAAATTTTGATCGAAATTTTTCTAAGTGTTTTTGCGTGATCACTTTTTCAAAATTTTTTGTTTCTAAATCGTAGTGTCCGTTATCTCGAGCACGCCAAAATTGTTTTGAGCGCGCTGCGACATATACTTTTCGAGATATAAATTTTCAAAAGTACATTTCATAGTGCATTTTCGGTTTTTCAGCCCTACTGAAAATTTTTGTTCGACAACCCTGTGTGCTTTCTTCGTAGATATTGTGCGCCTAGCCGAGACCTATCCGCGGACACCCCGTTTGCGCCGCTAACATCAAAGGAACGCAAAAAATTCGCAAAACATACGCATTTCTTATACCGAACCGAGGTATAAAGGCTGGTGACGATTTACATAGAAAGTATACATTTTCAATACTGAAAGCTGAAATATTCGCACTTTTTGCGCTTCTATAAAATTTTAATTGCTGGTTTCTATTTATTTACGTTGAAAGAAGCGACTAAAAGCGTATATTACATTTAATTTTGACATTTTTTACATATTTTCGAATTCTTCATACAAATTTTGATCGAAATTTTTCTAAGTGTTTTTGCGTGATCACTTTTTCAAAATTTTTTGTTTCTAAATCGTAGTGTCCGTTATCTCGAGCACGCCAAAATTGTTTTGAGCGCGCTGCGACATATACTTTTCGAGATATAAATTTTCAAAAGTACATTTCATAGTGCATTTTCGGTTTTTCAGCCCTACTGAAAATTTTTGTTCGACAACCCTGTGTGCTTTCTTCGTAGATATTGTGCGCCTAGCCGAGACCTATCCGCGGACACCCCGTTTGCGCCGCTAACATCAAAGGAACGCAAAAAATTCGCAAAACATACGCATTTCTTATACCGAACCGAGGTATAAAGGCTGGTGACGATTTACATAGAAAGTATACATTTTCAATACTGAAAGCTGAAATATTCGCACTTTTTGCGCTTCTATAAAATTTTAATTGCTGGTTTCTATTTATTTACGTTGAAAGAAGCGACTAAAAGCGTATATTACATTTAATTTTGACATTTTTTACATATTTTCGAATTCTTCATACAAATTTTGATCGAAATTTTTCTAAGTGTTTTTGCGTGATCACTTTTTCAAAATTTTTTGTTTCTAAATCGTAGTGTCCGTTATCTCGAGCACGCCAAAATTGTTTTGAGCGCGCTGCGACATATACTTTTCGAGATATAAATTTTCAAAAGTACATTTCATAGTGCATTTTCGGTTTTTCAGCCCTACTGAAAATTTTTGTTCGACAACCCTGTGTGCTTTCTTCGTAGATATTGTGCGCCTAGCCGAGACCTATCCGCGGACACCCCGTTTGCGCCGCTAACATCAAAGGAACGCAAAAAATTCGCAAAACATACGCATTTCTTATACCGAACCGAGGTATAAAGGCTGGTGACGATTTACATAGAAAGTATACATTTTCAATACTGAAAGCTGAAATATTCGCACTTTTTGCGCTTCTATAAAATTTTAATTGCTGGTTTCTATTTATTTACGTTGAAAGAAGCGACTAAAAGCGTATATTACATTTAATTTTGACATTTTTTACATATTTTCGAATTCTTCATACAAATTTTGATCGAAATTTTTCTAAGTGTTTTTGCGTGATCACTTTTTCAAAATTTTTTGTTTCTAAATCGTAGTGTCCGTTATCTCGAGCACGCCAAAATTGTTTTGAGCGCGCTGCGACATATACTTTTCGAGATATAAATTTTCAAAAGTACATTTCATAGTGCATTACATTTGATAGTACGGTGTCAGCCAGATACTTGTCCAGTGCAAACGCCAGCAGAGATGAAATCGAATCTCATAGAGACGCAATGATTGAAAAGTTAAATCTGGCCCTGCAGAGCGTCTCAAACTGGGGCGTTGCCAACCTCGTCCAGTTCAATGCCTCAAAAACACAGGCGTGCTTGTTCTCTGCCAAACGTACTCCATTCCATCGGAGCCCCACTTTTCAAGGTGTGCCGCTTTCAGTCACCGATCGGCTGCAACTCTTGGGTATCGAATTGTCCGCCACCCTGAACTTTGGCGAGTACATTGAGTCCATAGCTGAAACTGCTGCCAGGAAACTTGGAATCCTCTCAAGGGCTAAGCAATACTTCACACCCAAGCAAAGATTGCTCCTATATAAAGCACAGATCCGACCGTGCATGGAATATTGCTGCCACCTTTGGGATGGTTCAGCAAAGTGTCACCTGGCTGCTTTGGACTCAATCGAAAACCGGGCAAAGAGGATGATAGGTGACGCCACACTTGTTAAGAACTCGCTGCAAGAACTAGTACATCGCCGCAGAGTGGCATCCCTGTCGATCTTTTACAGACTGCACTTCGGTCACTGTGCAAGTGAACTGCACGATCTAGTCCCGCCAGCTCCTTTCCATCACAGGGGGACCAGACGTAGGCTAGCGTACCATCCCTATGTTGTCGACATTCCACCTACTCGTACAAAGCGCTTTGCGGACTCCTTTTTAATCCGTGCAGCTAGGGAGTGGAACTCGCTGCCTGCTGAAGTCTTCCCTCAGGAATATGACCTAAACACCTTTAAAGCAAGAGTGAATAGGTTGCTACTAAGCAGATATGCACCACCCTAGACCTCATCCACACCTGACATCAGGTGAGATCGAGGTCAAATATCTGCTTAGCTTCAAATAAAAAAAAAAAAAAATTTTCGGTTTTTCAGCCCTACTGAAAATTTTTGTTCGACAACCCTGTGTGCTTTCTTCGTAGATATTGTGCGCCTAGCCGAGACCTATCCGCGGACACCCCGTTTGCGCCGCTAACATCAAAGGAACGCAAAAAATTCGCAAAACATACGCATTTCTTATACCGAACCGAGGTATAAAGGCTGGTGACGATTTACATAGAAAGTATACATTTTCAATACTGAAAGCTGAAATATTCGCACTTTTTGCGCTTCTATAAAATTTTAATTGCTGGTTTCTATTTATTTACGTTGAAAGAAGCGACTAAAAGCGTATATTACATTTAATTTTGACATTTTTTACATATTTTCGAATTCTTCATACAAATTTTGATCGAAATTTTTCTAAGTGTTTTTGCGTGATCACTTTTTCAAAATTTTTTGTTTCTAAATCGTAGTGTCCGTTATCTCGAGCACGCCAAAATTGTTTTGAGCGCGCTGCGACATATACTTTTCGAGATATAAATTTTCAAAAGTACATTTCATAGTGCATTTTCGGTTTTTCAGCCCTACTGAAAATTTTTGTTCGACAACCCTGTGTGCTTTCTTCGTAGATATTGTGCGCCTAGCCGAGACCTATCCGCGGACACCCCGTTTGCGCCGCTAACATCAAAGGAACGCAAAAAATTCGCAAAACATACGCATTTCTTATACCGAACCGAGGTATAAAGGCTGGTGACGATTTACATAGAAAGTATACATTTTCAATACTGAAAGCTGAAATATTCGCACTTTTTGCGCTTCTATAAAATTTTAATTGCTGGTTTCTATTTATTTACGTTGAAAGAAGCGACTAAAAGCGTATATTACATTTAATTTTGACATTTTTTACATATTTTCGAATTCTTCATACAAATTTTGATCGAAATTTTTCTAAGTGTTTTTGCGTGATCACTTTTTCAAAATTTTTTGTTTCTAAATCGTAGTGTCCGTTATCTCGAGCACGCCAAAATTGTTTTGAGCGCGCTGCGACATATACTTTTCGAGATATAAATTTTCAAAAGTACATTTCATAGTGCATTTTCGGTTTTTCAGCCCTACTGAAAATTTTTGTTCGACAACCCTGTGTGCTTTCTTCGTAGATATTGTGCGCCTAGCCGAGACCTATCCGCGGACACCCCGTTTGCGCCGCTAACATCAAAGGAACGCAAAAAATTCGCAAAACATACGCATTTCTTATACCGAACCGAGGTATAAAGGCTGGTGACGATTTACATAGAAAGTATACATTTTCAATACTGAAAGCTGAAATATTCGCACTTTTTGCGCTTCTATAAAATTTTAATTGCTGGTTTCTATTTATTTACGTTGAAAGAAGCGACTAAAAGCGTATATTACATTTAATTTTGACATTTTTTACATATTTTCGAATTCTTCATACAAATTTTGATCGAAATTTTTCTAAGTGTTTTTGCGTGATCACTTTTTCAAAATTTTTTGTTTCTAAATCGTAGTGTCCGTTATCTCGAGCACGCCAAAATTGTTTTGAGCGCGCTGCGACATATACTTTTCGAGATATAAATTTTCAAAAGTACATTTCATAGTGCATTTTCGGTTTTTCAGCCCTACTGAAAATTTTTGTTCGACAACCCTGTGTGCTTTCTTCGTAGATATTGTGCGCCTAGCCGAGACCTATCCGCGGACACCCCGTTTGCGCCGCTAACATCAAAGGAACGCAAAAAATTCGCAAAACATACGCATTTCTTATACCGAACCGAGGTATAAAGGCTGGTGACGATTTACATAGAAAGTATACATTTTCAATACTGAAAGCTGAAATATTCGCACTTTTTGCGCTTCTATAAAATTTTAATTGCTGGTTTCTATTTATTTACGTTGAAAGAAGCGACTAAAAGCGTATATTACATTTAATTTTGACATTTTTTACATATTTTCGAATTCTTCATACAAATTTTGATCGAAATTTTTCTAAGTGTTTTTGCGTGATCACTTTTTCA
Source organism: Pyrausta purpuralis (assembly GCA_963924145.1). NCBI lineage: Eukaryota > Metazoa > Arthropoda > Insecta > Lepidoptera > Crambidae > Pyrausta > Pyrausta purpuralis. The sequence goes on from CAWUPE010000200.1 coordinate 20,879, forward strand.
AAATTTTTTGTTTCTAAATCGTAGTGTCCGTTATCTCGAGCACGCCAAAATTGTTTTGAGCGCGCTGCGACATATACTTTTCGAGATATAAATTTTCAAAAGTACATTTCATAGTGCATTTTCGGTTTTTCAGCCCTACTGAAAATTTTTGTTCGACAACCCTGTGTGCTTTCTTCGTAGATATTGTGCGCCTAGCCGAGACCTATCCGCGGACACCCCGTTTGCGCCGCTAACATCAAAGGAACGCAAAAAATTCGCAAAACATACGCATTTCTTATACCGAACCGAGGTATAAAGGCTGGTGACGATTTACATAGAAAGTATACATTTTCAATACTGAAAGCTGAAATATTCGCACTTTTTGCGCTTCTATAAAATTTTAATTGCTGGTTTCTATTTATTTACGTTGAAAGAAGCGACTAAAAGCGTATATTACATTTAATTTTGACATTTTTTACATATTTTCGAATTCTTCATACAAATTTTGATCGAAATTTTTCTAAGTGTTTTTGCGTGATCACTTTTTCAAAATTTTTTGTTTCTAAATCGTAGTGTCCGTTATCTCGAGCACGCCAAAATTGTTTTGAGCGCGCTGCGACATATACTTTTCGAGATATAAATTTTCAAAAGTACATTTCATAGTGCATTTTCGGTTTTTCAGCCCTACTGAAAATTTTTGTTCGACAACCCTGTGTGCTTTCTTCGTAGATATTGTGCGCCTAGCCGAGACCTATCCGCGGACACCCCGTTTGCGCCGCTAACATCAAAGGAACGCAAAAAATTCGCAAAACATACGCATTTCTTATACCGAACCGAGGTATAAAGGCTGGTGACGATTTACATAGAAAGTATACATTTTCAATACTGAAAGCTGAAATATTCGCACTTTTTGCGCTTCTATAAAATTTTAATTGCTGGTTTCTATTTATTTACGTTGAAAGAAGCGACTAAAAGCGTATATTACATTTAATTTTGACATTTTTTACATATTTTCGAATTCTTCATACAAATTTTGATCGAAATTTTTCTAAGTGTTTTTGCGTGATCACTTTTTCAAAATTTTTTGTTTCTAAATCGTAGTGTCCGTTATCTCGAGCACGCCAAAATTGTTTTGAGCGCGCTGCGACATATACTTTTCGAGATATAAATTTTCAAAAGTACATTTCATAGTGCATTTTCGGTTTTTCAGCCCTACTGAAAATTTTTGTTCGACAACCCTGTGTGCTTTCTTCGTAGATATTGTGCGCCTAGCCGAGACCTATCCGCGGACACCCCGTTTGCGCCGCTAACATCAAAGGAACGCAAAAAATTCGCAAAACATACGCATTTCTTATACCGAACCGAGGTATAAAGGCTGGTGACGATTTACATAGAAAGTATACATTTTCAATACTGAAAGCTGAAATATTCGCACTTTTTGCGCTTCTATAAAATTTTAATTGCTGGTTTCTATTTATTTACGTTGAAAGAAGCGACTAAAAGCGTATATTACATTTAATTTTGACATTTTTTACATATTTTCGAATTCTTCATACAAATTTTGATCGAAATTTTTCTAAGTGTTTTTGCGTGATCACTTTTTCAAAATTTTTTGTTTCTAAATCGTAGTGTCCGTTATCTCGAGCACGCCAAAATTGTTTTGAGCGCGCTGCGACATATACTTTTCGAGATATAAATTTTCAAAAGTACATTTCATAGTGCATTTTCGGTTTTTCAGCCCTACTGAAAATTTTTGTTCGACAACCCTGTGTGCTTTCTTCGTAGATATTGTGCGCCTAGCCGAGACCTATCCGCGGACACCCCGTTTGCGCCGCTAACATCAAAGGAACGCAAAAAATTCGCAAAACATACGCATTTCTTATACCGAACCGAGGTATAAAGGCTGGTGACGATTTACATAGAAAGTATACATTTTCAATACTGAAAGCTGAAATATTCGCACTTTTTGCGCTTCTATAAAATTTTAATTGCTGGTTTCTATTTATTTACGTTGAAAGAAGCGACTAAAAGCGTATATTACATTTAATTTTGACATTTTTTACATATTTTCGAATTCTTCATACAAATTTTGATCGAAATTTTTCTAAGTGTTTTTGCGTGATCACTTTTTCAAAATTTTTTGTTTCTAAATCGTAGTGTCCGTTATCTCGAGCACGCCAAAATTGTTTTGAGCGCGCTGCGACATATACTTTTCGAGATATAAATTTTCAAAAGTACATTTCATAGTGCATTTTCGGTTTTTCAGCCCTACTGAAAATTTTTGTTCGACAACCCTGTGTGCTTTCTTCGTAGATATTGTGCGCCTAGCCGAGACCTATCCGCGGACACCCCGTTTGCGCCGCTAACATCAAAGGAACGCAAAAAATTCGCAAAACATACGCATTTCTTATACCGAACCGAGGTATAAAGGCTGGTGACGATTTACATAGAAAGTATACATTTTCAATACTGAAAGCTGAAATATTCGCACTTTTTGCGCTTCTATAAAATTTTAATTGCTGGTTTCTATTTATTTACGTTGAAAGAAGCGACTAAAAGCGTATATTACATTTAATTTTGACATTTTTTACATATTTTCGAATTCTTCATACAAATTTTGATCGAAATTTTTCTAAGTGTTTTTGCGTGATCACTTTTTCAAAATTTTTTGTTTCTAAATCGTAGTGTCCGTTATCTCGAGCACGCCAAAATTGTTTTGAGCGCGCTGCGACATATACTTTTCGAGATATAAATTTTCAAAAGTACATTTCATAGTGCATTTTCGGTTTTTCAGCCCTACTGAAAATTTTTGTTCGACAACCCTGTGTGCTTTCTTCGTAGATATTGTGCGCCTAGCCGAGACCTATCCGCGGACACCCCGTTTGCGCCGCTAACATCAAAGGAACGCAAAAAATTCGCAAAACATACGCATTTCTTATACCGAACCGAGGTATAAAGGCTGGTGACGATTTACATAGAAAGTATACATTTTCAATACTGAAAGCTGAAATATTCGCACTTTTTGCGCTTCTATAAAATTTTAATTGCTGGTTTCTATTTATTTACGTTGAAAGAAGCGACTAAAAGCGTATATTACATTTAATTTTGACATTTTTTACATATTTTCGAATTCTTCATACAAATTTTGATCGAAATTTTTCTAAGTGTTTTTGCGTGATCACTTTTTCAAAATTTTTTGTTTCTAAATCGTAGTGTCCGTTATCTCGAGCACGCCAAAATTGTTTTGAGCGCGCTGCGACATATACTTTTCGAGATATAAATTTTCAAAAGTACATTTCATAGTGCATTTTCGGTTTTTCAGCCCTACTGAAAATTTTTGTTCGACAACCCTGTGTGCTTTCTTCGTAGATATTGTGCGCCTAGCCGAGACCTATCCGCGGACACCCCGTTTGCGCCGCTAACATCAAAGGAACGCAAAAAATTCGCAAAACATACGCATTTCTTATACCGAACCGAGGTATAAAGGCTGGTGACGATTTACATAGAAAGTATACATTTTCAATACTGAAAGCTGAAATATTCGCACTTTTTGCGCTTCTATAAAATTTTAATTGCTGGTTTCTATTTATTTACGTTGAAAGAAGCGACTAAAAGCGTATATTACATTTAATTTTGACATTTTTTACATATTTTCGAATTCTTCATACAAATTTTGATCGAAATTTTTCTAAGTGTTTTTGCGTGATCACTTTTTCAAAATTTTTTGTTTCTAAATCGTAGTGTCCGTTATCTCGAGCACGCCAAAATTGTTTTGAGCGCGCTGCGACATATACTTTTCGAGATATAAATTTTCAAAAGTACATTTCATAGTGCATTTTCGGTTTTTCAGCCCTACTGAAAATTTTTGTTCGACAACCCTGTGTGCTTTCTTCGTAGATATTGTGCGCCTAGCCGAGACCTATCCGCGGACACCCCGTTTGCGCCGCTAACATCAAAGGAACGCAAAAAATTCGCAAAACATACGCATTTCTTATACCGAACCGAGGTATAAAGGCTGGTGACGATTTACATAGAAAGTATACATTTTCAATACTGAAAGCTGAAATATTCGCACTTTTTGCGCTTCTATAAAATTTTAATTGCTGGTTTCTATTTATTTACGTTGAAAGAAGCGACTAAAAGCGTATATTACATTTAATTTTGACATTTTTTACATATTTTCGAATTCTTCATACAAATTTTGATCGAAATTTTTCTAAGTGTTTTTGCGTGATCACTTTTTCAAAATTTTTTGTTTCTAAATCGTAGTGTCCGTTATCTCGAGCACGCCAAAATTGTTTTGAGCGCGCTGCGACATATACTTTTCGAGATATAAATTTTCAAAAGTACATTTCATAGTGCATTTTCGGTTTTTCAGCCCTACTGAAAATTTTTGTTCGACAACCCTGTGTGCTTTCTTCGTAGATATTGTGCGCCTAGCCGAGACCTATCCGCGGACACCCCGTTTGCGCCGCTAACATCAAAGGAACGCAAAAAATTCGCAAAACATACGCATTTCTTATACCGAACCGAGGTATAAAGGCTGGTGACGATTTACATAGAAAGTATACATTTTCAATACTGAAAGCTGAAATATTCGCACTTTTTGCGCTTCTATAAAATTTTAATTGCTGGTTTCTATTTATTTACGTTGAAAGAAGCGACTAAAAGCGTATATTACATTTAATTTTGACATTTTTTACATATTTTCGAATTCTTCATACAAATTTTGATCGAAATTTTTCTAAGTGTTTTTGCGTGATCACTTTTTCAAAATTTTTTGTTTCTAAATCGTAGTGTCCGTTATCTCGAGCACGCCAAAATTGTTTTGAGCGCGCTGCGACATATACTTTTCGAGATATAAATTTTCAAAAGTACATTTCATAGTGCATTTTCGGTTTTTCAGCCCTACTGAAAATTTTTGTTCGACAACCCTGTGTGCTTTCTTCGTAGATATTGTGCGCCTAGCCGAGACCTATCCGCGGACACCCCGTTTGCGCCGCTAACATCAAAGGAACGCAAAAAATTCGCAAAACATACGCATTTCTTATACCGAACCGAGGTATAAAGGCTGGTGACGATTTACATAGAAAGTATACATTTTCAATACTGAAAGCTGAAATATTCGCACTTTTTGCGCTTCTATAAAATTTTAATTGCTGGTTTCTATTTATTTACGTTGAAAGAAGCGACTAAAAGCGTATATTACATTTAATTTTGACATTTTTTACATATTTTCGAATTCTTCATACAAATTTTGATCGAAATTTTTCTAAGTGTTTTTGCGTGATCACTTTTTCAAAATTTTTTGTTTCTAAATCGTAGTGTCCGTTATCTCGAGCACGCCAAAATTGTTTTGAGCGCGCTGCGACATATACTTTTCGAGATATAAATTTTCAAAAGTACATTTCATAGTGCATTTTCGGTTTTTCAGCCCTACTGAAAATTTTTGTTCGACAACCCTGTGTGCTTTCTTCGTAGATATTGTGCGCCTAGCCGAGACCTATCCGCGGACACCCCGTTTGCGCCGCTAACATCAAAGGAACGCAAAAAATTCGCAAAACATACGCATTTCTTATACCGAACCGAGGTATAAAGGCTGGTGACGATTTACATAGAAAGTATACATTTTCAATACTGAAAGCTGAAATATTCGCACTTTTTGCGCTTCTATAAAATTTTAATTGCTGGTTTCTATTTATTTACGTTGAAAGAAGCGACTAAAAGCGTATATTACATTTAATTTTGACATTTTTTACATATTTTCGAATTCTTCATACAAATTTTGATCGAAATTTTTCTAAGTGTTTTTGCGTGATCACTTTTTCAAAATTTTTTGTTTCTAAATCGTAGTGTCCGTTATCTCGAGCACGCCAAAATTGTTTTGAGCGCGCTGCGACATATACTTTTCGAGATATAAATTTTCAAAAGTACATTTCATAGTGCATTTTCGGTTTTTCAGCCCTACTGAAAATTTTTGTTCGACAACCCTGTGTGCTTTCTTCGTAGATATTGTGCGCCTAGCCGAGACCTATCCGCGGACACCCCGTTTGCGCCGCTAACATCAAAGGAACGCAAAAAATTCGCAAAACATACGCATTTCTTATACCGAACCGAGGTATAAAGGCTGGTGACGATTTACATAGAAAGTATACATTTTCAATACTGAAAGCTGAAATATTCGCACTTTTTGCGCTTCTATAAAATTTTAATTGCTGGTTTCTATTTATTTACGTTGAAAGAAGCGACTAAAAGCGTATATTACATTTAATTTTGACATTTTTTACATATTTTCGAATTCTTCATACAAATTTTGATCGAAATTTTTCTAAGTGTTTTTGCGTGATCACTTTTTCAAAATTTTTTGTTTCTAAATCGTAGTGTCCGTTATCTCGAGCACGCCAAAATTGTTTTGAGCGCGCTGCGACATATACTTTTCGAGATATAAATTTTCAAAAGTACATTTCATAGTGCATTTTCGGTTTTTCAGCCCTACTGAAAATTTTTGTTCGACAACCCTGTGTGCTTTCTTCGTAGATATTGTGCGCCTAGCCGAGACCTATCCGCGGACACCCCGTTTGCGCCGCTAACATCAAAGGAACGCAAAAAATTCGCAAAACATACGCATTTCTTATACCGAACCGAGGTATAAAGGCTGGTGACGATTTACATAGAAAGTATACATTTTCAATACTGAAAGCTGAAATATTCGCACTTTTTGCGCTTCTATAAAATTTTAATTGCTGGTTTCTATTTATTTACGTTGAAAGAAGCGACTAAAAGCGTATATTACATTTAATTTTGACATTTTTTACATATTTTCGAATTCTTCATACAAATTTTGATCGAAATTTTTCTAAGTGTTTTTGCGTGATCACTTTTTCAAAATTTTTTGTTTCTAAATCGTAGTGTCCGTTATCTCGAGCACGCCAAAATTGTTTTGAGCGCGCTGCGACATATACTTTTCGAGATATAAATTTTCAAAAGTACATTTCATAGTGCATTTTCGGTTTTTCAGCCCTACTGAAAATTTTTGTTCGACAACCCTGTGTGCTTTCTTCGTAGATATTGTGCGCCTAGCCGAGACCTATCCGCGGACACCCCGTTTGCGCCGCTAACATCAAAGGAACGCAAAAAATTCGCAAAACATACGCATTTCTTATACCGAACCGAGGTATAAAGGCTGGTGACGATTTACATAGAAAGTATACATTTTCAATACTGAAAGCTGAAATATTCGCACTTTTTGCGCTTCTATAAAATTTTAATTGCTGGTTTCTATTTATTTACGTTGAAAGAAGCGACTAAAAGCGTATATTACATTTAATTTTGACATTTTTTACATATTTTCGAATTCTTCATACAAATTTTGATCGAAATTTTTCTAAGTGTTTTTGCGTGATCACTTTTTCAAAATTTTTTGTTTCTAAATCGTAGTGTCCGTTATCTCGAGCACGCCAAAATTGTTTTGAGCGCGCTGCGACATATACTTTTCGAGATATAAATTTTCAAAAGTACATTTCATAGTGCATTTTCGGTTTTTCAGCCCTACTGAAAATTTTTGTTCGACAACCCTGTGTGCTTTCTTCGTAGATATTGTGCGCCTAGCCGAGACCTATCCGCGGACACCCCGTTTGCGCCGCTAACATCAAAGGAACGCAAAAAATTCGCAAAACATACGCATTTCTTATACCGAACCGAGGTATAAAGGCTGGTGACGATTTACATAGAAAGTATACATTTTCAATACTGAAAGCTGAAATATTCGCACTTTTTGCGCTTCTATAAAATTTTAATTGCTGGTTTCTATTTATTTACGTTGAAAGAAGCGACTAAAAGCGTATATTACATTTAATTTTGACATTTTTTACATATTTTCGAATTCTTCATACAAATTTTGATCGAAATTTTTCTAAGTGTTTTTGCGTGATCACTTTTTCAAAATTTTTTGTTTCTAAATCGTAGTGTCCGTTATCTCGAGCACGCCAAAATTGTTTTGAGCGCGCTGCGACATATACTTTTCGAGATATAAATTTTCAAAAGTACATTTCATAGTGCATTTTCGGTTTTTCAGCCCTACTGAAAATTTTTGTTCGACAACCCTGTGTGCTTTCTTCGTAGATATTGTGCGCCTAGCCGAGACCTATCCGCGGACACCCCGTTTGCGCCGCTAACATCAAAGGAACGCAAAAAATTCGCAAAACATACGCATTTCTTATACCGAACCGAGGTATAAAGGCTGGTGACGATTTACATAGAAAGTATACATTTTCAATACTGAAAGCTGAAATATTCGCACTTTTTGCGCTTCTATAAAATTTTAATTGCTGGTTTCTATTTATTTACGTTGAAAGAAGCGACTAAAAGCGTATATTACATTTAATTTTGACATTTTTTACATATTTTCGAATTCTTCATACAAATTTTGATCGAAATTTTTCTAAGTGTTTTTGCGTGATCACTTTTTCAAAATTTTTTGTTTCTAAATCGTAGTGTCCGTTATCTCGAGCACGCCAAAATTGTTTTGAGCGCGCTGCGACATATACTTTTCGAGATATAAATTTTCAAAAGTACATTTCATAGTGCATTTTCGGTTTTTCAGCCCTACTGAAAATTTTTGTTCGACAACCCTGTGTGCTTTCTTCGTAGATATTGTGCGCCTAGCCGAGACCTATCCGCGGACACCCCGTTTGCGCCGCTAACATCAAAGGAACGCAAAAAATTCGCAAAACATACGCATTTCTTATACCGAACCGAGGTATAAAGGCTGGTGACGATTTACATAGAAAGTATACATTTTCAATACTGAAAGCTGAAATATTCGCACTTTTTGCGCTTCTATAAAATTTTAATTGCTGGTTTCTATTTATTTACGTTGAAAGAAGCGACTAAAAGCGTATATTACATTTAATTTTGACATTTTTTACATATTTTCGAATTCTTCATACAAATTTTGATCGAAATTTTTCTAAGTGTTTTTGCGTGATCACTTTTTCAAAATTTTTTGTTTCTAAATCGTAGTGTCCGTTATCTCGAGCACGCCAAAATTGTTTTGAGCGCGCTGCGACATATACTTTTCGAGATATAAATTTTCAAAAGTACATTTCATAGTGCATTTTCGGTTTTTCAGCCCTACTGAAAATTTTTGTTCGACAACCCTGTGTGCTTTCTTCGTAGATATTGTGCGCCTAGCCGAGACCTATCCGCGGACACCCCGTTTGCGCCGCTAACATCAAAGGAACGCAAAAAATTCGCAAAACATACGCATTTCTTATACCGAACCGAGGTATAAAGGCTGGTGACGATTTACATAGAAAGTATACATTTTCAATACTGAAAGCTGAAATATTCGCACTTTTTGCGCTTCTATAAAATTTTAATTGCTGGTTTCTATTTATTTACGTTGAAAGAAGCGACTAAAAGCGTATATTACATTTAATTTTGACATTTTTTACATATTTTCGAATTCTTCATACAAATTTTGATCGAAATTTTTCTAAGTGTTTTTGCGTGATCACTTTTTCAAAATTTTTTGTTTCTAAATCGTAGTGTCCGTTATCTCGAGCACGCCAAAATTGTTTTGAGCGCGCTGCGACATATACTTTTCGAGATATAAATTTTCAAAAGTACATTTCATAGTGCATTTTCGGTTTTTCAGCCCTACTGAAAATTTTTGTTCGACAACCCTGTGTGCTTTCTTCGTAGATATTGTGCGCCTAGCCGAGACCTATCCGCGGACACCCCGTTTGCGCCGCTAACATCAAAGGAACGCAAAAAATTCGCAAAACATACGCATTTCTTATACCGAACCGAGGTATAAAGGCTGGTGACGATTTACATAGAAAGTATACATTTTCAATACTGAAAGCTGAAATATTCGCACTTTTTGCGCTTCTATAAAATTTTAATTGCTGGTTTCTATTTATTTACGTTGAAAGAAGCGACTAAAAGCGTATATTACATTTAATTTTGACATTTTTTACATATTTTCGAATTCTTCATACAAATTTTGATCGAAATTTTTCTAAGTGTTTTTGCGTGATCACTTTTTCAAAATTTTTTGTTTCTAAATCGTAGTGTCCGTTATCTCGAGCACGCCAAAATTGTTTTGAGCGCGCTGCGACATATACTTTTCGAGATATAAATTTTCAAAAGTACATTTCATAGTGCATTTTCGGTTTTTCAGCCCTACTGAAAATTTTTGTTCGACAACCCTGTGTGCTTTCTTCGTAGATATTGTGCGCCTAGCCGAGACCTATCCGCGGACACCCCGTTTGCGCCGCTAACATCAAAGGAACGCAAAAAATTCGCAAAACATACGCATTTCTTATACCGAACCGAGGTATAAAGGCTGGTGACGATTTACATAGAAAGTATACATTTTCAATACTGAAAGCTGAAATATTCGCACTTTTTGCGCTTCTATAAAATTTTAATTGCTGGTTTCTATTTATTTACGTTGAAAGAAGCGACTAAAAGCGTATATTACATTTAATTTTGACATTTTTTACATATTTTCGAATTCTTCATACAAATTTTGATCGAAATTTTTCTAAGTGTTTTTGCGTGATCACTTTTTCAAAATTTTTTGTTTCTAAATCGTAGTGTCCGTTATCTCGAGCACGCCAAAATTGTTTTGAGCGCGCTGCGACATATACTTTTCGAGATATAAATTTTCAAAAGTACATTTCATAGTGCATTTTCGGTTTTCAGCCCTACTGAAAATTTTTGTTCGACAACCCTGTGTGCTTTCTTCGTAGATATTGTGCGCCTAGCCGAGACCTATCCGCGGACACCCCGTTTGCGCCGCTAACATCAAAGGAACGCAAAAAATTCGCAAAACATACGCATTTCTTATACCGAACCGAGGTATAAAGGCTGGTGACGATTTACATAGAAAGTATACATTTTCAATACTGAAAGCTGAAATATTCGCACTTTTTGCGCTTCTATAAAATTTTAATTGCTGGTTTCTATTTATTTACGTTGAAAGAAGCGACTAAAAGCGTATATTACATTTAATTTTGACATTTTTTACATATTTTCGAATTCTTCATACAAATTTTGATCGAAATTTTTCTAAGTGTTTTTGCGTGATCACTTTTTCAAAATTTTTTGTTTCTAAATCGTAGTGTCCGTTATCTCGAGCACGCCAAAATTGTTTTGAGCGCGCTGCGACATATACTTTTCGAGATATAAATTTTCAAAAGTACATTTCATAGTGCATTTTCGGTTTTTCAGCCCTACTGAAAATTTTTGTTCGACAACCCTGTGTGCTTTCTTCGTAGATATTGTGCGCCTAGCCGAGACCTATCCGCGGACACCCCGTTTGCGCCGCTAACATCAAAGGAACGCAAAAAATTCGCAAAACATACGCATTTCTTATACCGAACCGAGGTATAAAGGCTGGTGACGATTTACATAGAAAGTATACATTTTCAATACTGAAAGCTGAAATATTCGCACTTTTTGCGCTTCTATAAAATTTTAATTGCTGGTTTCTATTTATTTACGTTGAAAGAAGCGACTAAAAGCGTATATTACATTTAATTTTGACATTTTTTACATATTTTCGAATTCTTCATACAAATTTTGATCGAAATTTTTCTAAGTGTTTTTGCGTGATCACTTTTTCAAAATTTTTTGTTTCTAAATCGTAGTGTCCGTTATCTCGAGCACGCCAAAATTGTTTTGAGCGCGCTGCGACATATACTTTTCGAGATATAAATTTTCAAAAGTACATTTCATAGTGCATTTTCGGTTTTTCAGCCCTACTGAAAATTTTTGTTCGACAACCCTGTGTGCTTTCTTCGTAGATATTGTGCGCCTAGCCGAGACCTATCCGCGGACACCCCGTTTGCGCCGCTAACATCAAAGGAACGCAAAAAATTCGCAAAACATACGCATTTCTTATACCGAACCGAGGTATAAAGGCTGGTGACGATTTACATAGAAAGTATACATTTTCAATACTGAAAGCTGAAATATTCGCACTTTTTGCGCTTCTATAAAATTTTAATTGCTGGTTTCTATTTATTTACGTTGAAAGAAGCGACTAAAAGCGTATATTACATTTAATTTTGACATTTTTTACATATTTTCGAATTCTTCATACAAATTTTGATCGAAATTTTTCTAAGTGTTTTTGCGTGATCACTTTTTCAAAATTTTTTGTTTCTAAATCGTAGTGTCCGTTATCTCGAGCACGCCAAAATTGTTTTGAGCGCGCTGCGACATATACTTTTCGAGATATAAATTTTCAAAAGTACATTTCATAGTGCATTTTCGGTTTTTCAGCCCTACTGAAAATTTTTGTTCGACAACCCTGTGTGCTTTCTTCGTAGATATTGTGCGCCTAGCCGAGACCTATCCGCGGACACCCCGTTTGCGCCGCTAACATCAAAGGAACGCAAAAAATTCGCAAAACATACGCATTTCTTATACCGAACCGAGGTATAAAGGCTGGTGACGATTTACATAGAAAGTATACATTTTCAATACTGAAAGCTGAAATATTCGCACTTTTTGCGCTTCTATAAAATTTTAATTGCTGGTTTCTATTTATTTACGTTGAAAGAAGCGACTAAAAGCGTATATTACATTTAATTTTGACATTTTTTACATATTTTCGAATTCTTCATACAAATTTTGATCGAAATTTTTCTAAGTGTTTTTGCGTGATCACTTTTTCAAAATTTTTTGTTTCTAAATCGTAGTGTCCGTTATCTCGAGCACGCCAAAATTGTTTTGAGCGCGCTGCGACATATACTTTTCGAGATATAAATTTTCAAAAGTACATTTCATAGTGCATTTTCGGTTTTTCAGCCCTACTGAAAATTTTTGTTCGACAACCCTGTGTGCTTTCTTCGTAGATATTGTGCGCCTAGCCGAGACCTATCCGCGGACACCCCGTTTGCGCCGCTAACATCAAAGGAACGCAAAAAATTCGCAAAACATACGCATTTCTTATACCGAACCGAGGTATAAAGGCTGGTGACGATTTACATAGAAAGTATACATTTTCAATACTGAAAGCTGAAATATTCGCACTTTTTGCGCTTCTATAAAATTTTAATTGCTGGTTTCTATTTATTTACGTTGAAAGAAGCGACTAAAAGCGTATATTACATTTAATTTTGACATTTTTTACATATTTTCGAATTCTTCATACAAATTTTGATCGAAATTTTTCTAAGTGTTT
>CAWUPE010000201.1:0-21985 GCA_963924145.1 Pyrausta purpuralis
AAGCGTCATCAGCATGAGATATATTATCATAATTTTAGTTCATCCATAGATATTTGTTTAGGAACTTCAGATGCTATGGCCTCAATGTGTGTTTTCCACTGCTGCCAAGATCCGTGATATGCGGGGATTCCGTAAATATGCCATTATCTGAAGCAAAGTATTTTTTAATGAGAGTGACAATAAATTCCGAAAAATTTTATAGAATACTAGCGGTCCCCCCGCGACTTCGTCCGCGCGTTTTGAGTTTGCTCCCTCCCCTCCCGTCGCAGCGTGAAGTTTTATATCCTTAAGCCTTTCTCAATAAATAAGCTATGTAACACAGAAATATTTTTTCAAATCGGTTCAGCAGTTCCTGAGATAAGCACGTTCAAACCAAGAAACTCAGCTTTATAATATAATTAGCGCAAGCACACGTTGTACTTAAGCTGCGAACATTATTTTGGTGCGGAGTTATGTTAAAACTGTGATAGCGCCTAAGATATTTATTGGAATCAAATGATATAAAGGGCAACTTTGTTCTAAATGAAATGCTCGTGATGATGAATGTATTTTATTTTGATAAGAAGAAATACCTGTGTGTATAATACACCTCTTAAATGATGCATTATTTTTTTACAAATTTATTAACATAAAAAAAGGTTGTAGTAAGTCAACCATAAAAGATAGACTTATGCTGTCGCGGACTTTATTATAGAACTCTTAATGCTGAACAATCTTGTCATACATGATTTTTGTGTAACTTTAGCGGTTTCCGCAGCGTACGCAGCGAAAGCTCTCAAAAGGAATATCTTTCTCCCGTTTTCGCAACATTTTTCATTGCTGCTGTGGTCTTGTGAGTCGTATCTTTATGTTATATAGCCTAAAGCCTTCCTCGATAAATGGACTATCCAACATAAAAATAATTTTTCAAATCGGGCCAGTAGTTTCTGAGATTAGCGCGTTCAAACAAACAAACAAACAAACAAACAAACTCTTCAGCTTTATAATATTAGTATAGTATTATTATAGAATATGTTGAATACGACTTTAATAACTTAGTGGTAATTCATGAACAAATAACAACTTACTGTCTTATATTCATTATTTACTTGAGAAAAGTATTTAGGCTAAAAAGTGTTTAGACAAAAAGCCTTCTAAGTTCTTTTGCACAAATATGCTGTGATTTATGACAAAACTGCTACTAACTACAAAAAGACACTATTGGATTTTAACTTTATGATTTAATAGATTTCATTTAAAAAAAAAACTGTGATTATATCGACAAAAACACTTTACAAAAACATTATTTTCAAAACAGGCTAAAAATAAGAGGAAATAGAGACTATAACAAAAGTACCGTTTTATTGGTTAGATCTATAATTCAAAACTCCGTTTCTGTAAAATTTAAACTGTGTCCAAACAAATAGTTGCACTTTGTTATTAAACCAAACATACAAAATACCTTTTTTTTGCTGCACAGGCGTGTCTATCCAAATAATCACACTTTTGCACTAAAACTTGCGTCATCTCTCCTCGACGAACACGTTACAACTGGTATTGTCACGATGTTGCATTTAGCTTACTAATTATTTTCGTGTAATCGTAACGCCATCTAGCGTTTAGAGGTAGAACTTGAAAAAAGTGTCGAAACCATTTAAAAGCTTACAAAATTTTAAGGTAGATGGCATTTTTAACTATTTTCAAGGAATATTTCATTTAGGTCCACAGTTTATAATTAAAGGTGCGATATCTATAAATAAGACATTGTTTTGTTCTTGTCAGTTTTTTGATTGTAATATGTATGAATAATATTTTGTGTTTTTAGGGTTCCGTAGCCGAATGGCAAAAAACGGAACCCTTATAGTTTCGTCAAGTCTGTCTGTTTGTCTATCTATCCGTCCGTCCGTATGTCACAGCCACTTTATTCTGTAGCTATAATCATCAAACTGATGGCTAAACGACTGCCCTAAGAATGTATAAAGTTTTCTCAATATCCTATAACTCTGAAATATACATTAATTATTTATTCCGTATGTAATTATTTCTCTAGAACTTAAGTAAAATAATTAAAATATATAAGTTTTAATATTGATTTTTTTCGACAGTAATAACCACAAAAAAAGTCAGGCGATAAAAAAGACGTCACTCGATCGTGCTCACTGTCGTCTTGTTTATTGTTAGTCGATTCTTTCTTTTTAAGGTCACGGTTATCCATCTTACTACTGTCGTAATTTTCAAAAAATAGCTGCTATAATTTATTCGGACTGGTACTTATAACAGTTAAATTGAAATTTATTTACTGGCAACACCGATATATTTTTGGAGGGGAGTTTTGTATTCGGGGAGAGCGCGGAGTCCGGCAGTTCAGTTGGTTTGTGGCATCAAGTTGAAGAGGTTGTACCTAAAGTTATACCCTGTTCGAAGAATAAAAGTCTTGAAGAAGTCTCAGTGTTTATAATTTCTCTACAAGTCAGAAGTAAGCAAGAATCTTCAGCCCACAAAGAACAAGGTACGTGAAATAGTGTATGCTCGAATTATGACCAATTTAGTAAGAATATGAAACGGGTTACTATTAGCAAGTGTAAATTATTTTAAAATAATACGATTTTTGTAGCACGTGGTCGGGGCTACCCCCGGTCGTGCTACTTAAATTCAAAGCTTTTGGATCCACGTGTGCTGTAGTGTGCTCTGTTTGAGGTTGGGGCTACTCTCCGATGAAACTGGCACAATGTGAGGGCACGTGTAGTTGAAAGCAATATTTTAAAATTGTTGAAATTATTTCTAAAACTTAAGAAATACGGTCACATATTTTAAAACAAATAGTTAAATGAGGTTTTAAACTGGTCAAAAGACAAAGCGTGGCTAAGATTAGGACGTGTAAGCTTAATTTGAGTGAGGAATTTGAATGCTTATGCGTGGCGTTGTGTTCTATGCATGGTCGGGGCAACTCTCCGACTGCGTTAGGCATAATGCGAAGCGCATTTGCATTCGAATTATTCGAATCCTTGTGTAAGACGTTGTATTTTGTTCATGGCTGGAGCTACTTTCTGACAGCACAGACATGAGACGGAGCGTGCTTGTATTTGAATAAGTTGAATCTATAGGTATTAAAGTCTAAGCGTAACTAAGGCAAGGCAGCTTAACTTAAGTCAAGTGTGACATTCGAATGCTTATGCGTGTCGTTGTGTTCTGTGCATAGCCACATGGCATGATACGGGGCGCATTTGTATTCGAATTATTTGAATCCTCGTGTGCACCGTAGTGTTTTGTGCATGGCCGGAGCTACTTTCCGGCAGCATAGGCATGATACGGAGTGCACTTGTATTTAAATAAGAGTAGGACATATAAATTTAATTCAAGTATGAATTTTCGATGCTTGTGCGTAACGTTGTGTTCTGTGCATAGTCTGAACATCTCTGACTGCATTGGCATGATACGAAGCGCTTTGCATTCGAATTATTTTAATCCTTATGTGCGACGTTGTGTTTTGTGCATCGCCGGGGCTACTCTCCGACGGCACAGGCACGATACGGAGTGCATTTGTATTTTAATAATGTATTTTGTCTGGGAATAGTTAAGTGTGCTATGACCCTAACGAGAATAATTTGCCTTCGACTGATTAAGTGTGTCAGTTTTTCACTTTAAGATATATTGATTTCGTAGCTGAGTGTTTCTACCTGGTTGTTTTATTTGTTGGTAAAAAGTTAATTGTGCTTTGACCGTAAAAAAAAATAATTGAGACTGGGCCGATTAAGCGTCAAGTTTTTACTTTAATAAAAATTGATTGCGTAGCTGAGTATGCTACTTAGTTGTTTTTTTTTTTGTAAGGGAGTAATTGCGTGTTTTATGACAAAAATAGTTTGCCTTCGACTGATTAAGTATGTCAGTTTGTACTTTAATACGAATTGATTGCGAAGCTAAGTAGGTATGCTACCTGGTTGTTTTCTTTGTTAGGGATTAGTGACGTGTGCTATGCGCCTGACAAGAATAATTTGCCTTAGACTGATTTAGTTTGTCAGTTTGTACTTTAATATGAATTAATTTCGTAGCTAGTGTAGTACCTAGTTGTTTTTTTTTTTTGGCGGGGAATAGTTAAGTGTGCTATGACCCTGATGATAATAATTTTCCTTAGACTGATAAAGTGTGTCAGCTTGTACTTTAATATGAATTGATTTCGTAGCCAAGTGCACTATCTAGTTGTTTTCTTTGTCGGGGAATAGTTAAATGTGCAATGACACTGACAAGAATAATTTTCCCTAGACTGATAAATTGTGTCAGTTTCTACTTTCATATGAATTGATTTCGTAGCTAAGTATGTTATCTATTGGTTTTCTATGTCGGGGAATAGCTAAGTGTGCTATGACCCTGACTAGAATAATTTGTTTATCTATACTAATATTATAAAGCTGAAGAGTTTGTTTGTTTGTTTGTTTGAACGCGCTAATCTCCAAAACTACTGGCCCGATTTTAAAAAATATTTTTACGTTAGATAGTCCATTAATCGAGGAAGGCTTTAGGCTATATAACATAAAGATACGACTCACAAGACCACAGCAGAAATGAAAAATGTTACAAAAACGGGAGAAAGATATTCCTTTTGAGAGCTTCCGCTGCATACGCTGCGGGAAACCGCTTAAGTTACACAAAAATCATGTATGACAGGATTGTTCAGCATTAAGAGTTCTATAATAAAGTCCCCGACAGCATATGTCTATCTTTTATGGTTGACTTACTACAACCTTTTTTATGTTAATAAATTTGTAAAAAAATAATGCATCATTTTAAGAGGTGTATTATACATGAACCTGTCAATTTGCACACTTAGCTACAAAATTAATCCATATTAAAAAATGAAATAAACAATTCCCCGGTGAATAAAATAACCACTTGGCATACTTAGCTACAAAACCAATCCATATAACAGTTGACAGTGACTATCAGTCTGACAGTGACACTTAATCATTCTAAAGCAAATTATTCTTATTAGGGTCATAGCTCACGTAACTATTTTCCGGCATGGAAGGAAGTAAAGAAGAAAAGGAAGTAGCATACTTAGCTACGAAATAAATTCAAATTAAAGTAAATCTCAATCAGTCTGACACTGACACACTTATCAGTATAAAGGCAAATTATTCTAGTTAGGGTTA
The DNA here is from genome assembly GCA_963924145.1 of Pyrausta purpuralis. Taxonomy (NCBI): domain Eukaryota; kingdom Metazoa; phylum Arthropoda; class Insecta; order Lepidoptera; family Crambidae; genus Pyrausta; species Pyrausta purpuralis. Next base: position 5,127 of record CAWUPE010000201.1, read on the forward strand.
AAGCACATTAACTATTCAGTGAGGAAGAAAATAATTAGGTGACATAGTTAGCCACGAAATCAATTCATATTAAAGTACATCTCAATCAGTCCGACACTGACACACTTATCAGTAACTAGCGGTCCCCCGCGACTTCGTCCGCGCGTTTTGAGTTTGCTCCCATCCCCTCCCGTCGCAGCGTCATGTTTTATATCCTAAAGCCTTTCTCAATAAATAAGCTATCCAACACAGAAATATTTTTTCAAATCGGTCTAGCAGTTCCCGAGATAAGCGCGTTCAAACAAACAAACTCTTAAGCTTTATAATATATTAGCGCAAGCGCACGTTGTACTTAAGCTGCGAACATTATTTTGGTGCGGAGTTATGTTAAAACTGTGATAGCTCCTAAGATATTTATTGAAATCAAATGATATAAAGGGCAACTTGGTTCTAAATAAAATGCTCGTGATGATAAATGTATTTATTTTGATAAGAATAAATACCCGTGTGTATAATACACCTCTAAAAATAATGCATTATTTTTTTACAAATTTATTAACACAAAAAAGGTTGTAGTAAGTCAACCATAAAAGATAGACATATGCTGTTGGGGACTTTATTATAGAACTCTTAATGCTGAACAATCCTGTCATACATGATTTTTGTGTAACTTAAGCGGTTTCCGCAGCGTATGCAGCGGAAGCTCTCAAAAGGAATATCTTTCTCCCGTTTTTGTAACATTTTTCATTTCTGCTGTGGTCTTGTGAGTCGTATCTTTATGTTATATAGCCTAAAGCCTTCCTCGATTAATGGACTATCTAACGTAAAAATATTTTTTAAAATCGGGCCAGTAGTTTTGGAGATTAGCGCGTTCAAACAAACAAACAAACAAACAAACAAACTCTTCAGCTTTATAATATTAGTATAGATAAACAAATTATTCTAGTCAGGGTCATAGCACACTTAGCTATTCCCCGACATAGAAAACCAATAGATAACATACTTAGCTACGAAATCAATTCATATGAAAGTAGAAACTGACACAATTTATCAGCCTAGGGAAAATTATTCTTGTCAGTGTCATTGCACATTTAACTATTCCCCGACAAAGAAAACAACTAGATAGTGCACTTGGCTACGAAATCAATTCATATTAAAGTACAAGCTGACACACTTTATCAGTCTAAGGAAAATTATTATCATCAGGGTCATAGCACACTTAACTATTCCCCGCCAAAAAAAAACAACTAGGTACTACACTAGCTACGAAATTAATTCATATTAAAGTACAAACTGACAAACTAAATCAGTCTAAGGCAAATTATTCTTGTCAGGCGCATAGCACACGTAACTAATCCCTAACAAAGAAAACAACCAGGTAGCATACCTACTTAGCTTCGCAATCAATTCGTATTAAAGTACAAACTGACATACTTAATCAGTCGCAGGCAAACTATTTTTGTCATAACACACGCAATTACTCCCTTACAAAAAAAAAAACAACTAAGTAGCATACTCAGCTACGCAATCAATTTTTATTAAAGTAAAAACTGACGCTTAATCGGCCTAGTCTTAATTATTTTTTTTTACGGTCAAAGCACAATTAACTATTTACCAACAAATAAAACAACCAGGTAGAACACTCAGCTACGAAATCAATATGCACAAAACACAACGTCGCACATAAGGATTAAAATAATTCGAATGCAAAGCGCTTCGTATCATGCCAATGCAGTCAGAGATGTTCAGACTATGCACAGAACACAACGTTACGCACAAGCATCGAAAATTCATACTTGAATTAAATTTATATGTCCTACTCTTATTTAAATACAAGTGCACTCCGTATCATGCCTATGCTGCCGGAAAGTAGCTCCGGCCATGCACAAAACGCTACGGTGCACACGAGGATTCAAATAATTCGAATACAAATGCGCCCCGTATCATGCCCATGTGGCTATGCACAGAACACAACGACACGCATAAGCATTCGAATGTCACACTTGACTTAAGTTAAGCTGCCTTGCCTTAGTTACGCTTAGACTTTAAAAAAAAGCTGCCTTGCCTTAGTTACGCTTAGACTGTAAAATTCTTTAATGTTTTATGTAAATATATTGAGACTTGGCCATCGCCTGAAAACACGTGTAAATTCAATCGCCTGAAAACACATGTAAATTCAATTATTTAGTGCGATGGCCAAGTCTCAATATATTTACATAAAACATTAAAGAATTTTAATATTGATATGCGTCACTATAAGATGCTGTTAATTATTACGTAACAACTTAAGACAGAAATTTGATTAAGGAGAGACTGAATAAATTAATAACCGACTTGGTATTACATGGATCTCTCAACTTTTTACCGCAGAATAACTGTTGAGTTGCGAGACTTGGTTTTTTTGACAAGTATTGTTTTTGATGGGATCTCATTTCTTTTTGTATTTTGTAGACAATTCAACTTTTTTCCTTTTCGGTACCTTCTACTTATTGTATATATGTATATCTACCAGCAACGAATTTTCTTAAAGCCCTCTCTCTGACTTATGAACTTTTCGCCTCGCGCTAGTACCGTGACAGCTCGATCTGCGACATTCACCTTTCCGCGCGTCTCGCCACTGTCCCCGCCCCGCGCCCCTCGCGCTAGCACCACGCAGCGCGTAGTAACGGCCCGCGCTCACTCGCTAGCATCGCAGTGCGTGGTATAATAATTAATTTACAACCTTAGGCACACGTAATAAGTACGAATACGCACGTAGGTACGTTTTTTGCATTAAATAATTTAATTTACACGTGTTTTCATGACGGGAATACCCATTTTTTGCTCGATTTGGCAGGGGCACTGCCATGCGCCTATATTTATATGGGACTAGCTTAAACCCGCGGCTTCGCACGCGATAATAATAACTGCCGTAAAACATCGTTACGAATAAAGTCAATATTGAAAAATTTAACTGATGACTTGGCTGTATGGGCTTAATTTTTTTGCGGTTTTTTCTAGATTTTTTAGTTTTTCCTTAATTCATACAACAAACACTACTTATATTCCAAATTTGAAGCTTCTAGGTCTGCTAGAAGTGCCTTAGAATTTTGATGATCGGTGAGTCAGTGAGTGACAAAATTAAGAAATTTGACCCGTTTTAATTCTTAAAATACTGGTTCAAATTGAATGAAATTTGAAATATACCGTGTCTTTACAATGTTGCATGGTTCCTGAAAATTTCAGTCTTCTAGTTTTATCCACAACGAAGTTACAGGGGGTCGAAAATGGTCTGAATTGCTTCGAGAAAAGGATAGTACGGCCGTGACGCTTTTTTGCTTGACTTGGTGGGGGCACTGCCGTCCCCCTAGATAAATAGTCGCTTATGTAGTTACAAGTTACGTTTGTTAAGAACGTTTTAGGGGATTTTGAAATGAAATTTGAAATTTAAATTAAATTTTCTTTCGTTATGAATATTGAGGGGAGTTCATTAAATATTTTAAAGGTCCCATGTAGAAAGGACTGGTATTAAGCCTTTTAATCCTGTATTGTGGAAGGTAGTCAGTTTTTGTGTATTGTGTGTAATGTTTTTTTTGTAACTGTAAAGAAATGTCTCTTACTTTTGAAAGTGAAAATGCGGATTCATACATTTACAAGGATGTAGCGTCGGTAGTTCTTTTTAAAGTAAGGTTCACAAGTAAGGTTGTGTGTTGTTCTGAGTAATTATTATTACAAGTATTTTTTGCATTAGAAACGGGTCTGCCATGTCAGTGCTGTTACCCTTATAACATAATGCCGTATTGGAGTTGAGAGTACGCAAAAGCAAACTTACTATAGTTGAAATTGCTGCTTTTGATGAATGATTAGATCAATTGACAGCCTTTAATAAAATCACAATTGGTTCTAAAATATACGTAAAATACATAAAACTTAGTAGATGATAAGCTTCAAAGTAGTCAAAATCAAACACATCAGTACAAAATCTGTAAGATTTCAAAATATTTTTTTAATATATATTAGTTCTACGGCTTATAATAACTCTTTGTCGACATTCTTGCTGTGTAATCAAATCGATGAGCATTTCTGTATTCATAATTTTAGGTAATCATAGCATTTTATCTCTATATCCATAAATTGTATCTTTCATAAATTATCTCCATACAGTGATGGCGTTGGCGACGCTATAAGAACAATATTATTAAACAATGCCTTGCTGGCACAATGATTTTGTCTGTCATGGTTAATGTTGTACATTAATGTTTCAAGTCTTTTGCTTTTATTTACAAAAAAGGTCCATACCCAATTAAAACTAAATTGATATTGAATTACTGCTTAATCAATTATTACTTAATCGATGGTAAATCTTACCCAAATTGTATTAAAATTATTTATATGCTGTTTTGTATGGCTAAGTAGGTCATTGTACTTTTTATTTATTTAAGACTACATCTTTCAGTGACTAAAGGTTAGCTATATTTGTATTTAGATTAAACTATAGTACTAGACGACCTGGTATATACAAAATGTTGTAATATAATGTAGAATATTTGCTATTACTGCGCGAATGTCGTAATGCCTCAAGGAAATTATGAATTCATGTTATTATTATTTTCTTGGCATTTATAATTATTCATGCACATGTCAAAATATTTGAATTCAGTTTGAAAACTTTAAATTACACTTAGTTGCTTTTTTTTATTATTCAAAATCATAAGGTATTTTTTGGGTATTTATGTACTTGTTTCAATCCAACTGAACTGCAAGCCATTCGAGCGCCAGGAGGCTGCTCGATGTAGGACGGCCGAATGTCGTAATTTTCAAAAAAATAGCTGCTATAATTAATTCGGACTGGTACTTATAACAGTTAAATTGAAATTTATTTACTGGCAACACCGATATATTTTTGGAGGGGAGTTTTTATTCGGGGAGAGCGCGGAGTCCGGCAGTTCAGTTGGTTTGTGGCATCAAGTTGAAGAGGTTGTACCTAAAGTTATACCCTGTTCGAAGAATAAAAGTCTTGAAGAAGTCTCAGTGTTATAATTTCTCTACACTATAAACGCCTATTAAAATGTCATATCAAAAGCATTTTTGACAAGTTTGTTAAATCAAAGTAGGAATTACCACGAATTTGTTTTTAAGATTTTTGGTTTTTGAAAAGTTTCTGAAACTTATTTATACAAAATATTAATATAAATCTATTCAGCATTATATAACACTAGGTGTCATGTTTATACATTATTCTATGTTGCCATGTCTTTTGCTAGGAAGATGTGCTCTGTTAACCGCTTTAAGATTCTCTTAAAAAACATAAAAAATAATGTTATTTAAGGAGGGGGGGGGGGGGGGGGGGAAGGGGTTGTCAAACCTGTGCGTGTAGTTGATTTCGTTATTATTTAATAGGATAGGTCTTTTCGAATACAACAATATGAAAAACAAAGTCACTACGACTCCCACTTGGCCGATTTTTTTGTGTAAACTTTTGTGACCCGGAGGCTCAGCGTGAAAAGGCTTAAGCTCAGTGCCTTATAGTTCCAAAAAGTGCGGGATTCCTGAGCATTGGAGAAGCTACATGCCAAGATGGTAAGAACCAGCATGGCTTGTTTAAGAGGCCCAAAGCATTCACTGGGGTATTGGAGATACAAGATGCCCAAGAAGGTGAATTTGATGCGTTCTTCAGACCCAAGAAATCACATGTTTGTTTTTCAATTATTCTTAAATTCATTAGAATACTTATCAAACGATACAAATATTTAATCAGTGCGATGTAACTACGGTCAACGTATTCTATTGAAAACGGGCTGATCGAATGCTTGTTAAGTTATGCTTTTATGCCAAAACTAAGTCACCGCAAGCTAAGAATGGAAAACGCCATCTATTGATGGGGAGTGAAACTAATGTATTTGTGTACACAATTGTGTGTTACAAAGTATATTTCATGAAGTATATATAAAAAAACTAAGTGATGGTCTTTATAGCTTATTATTTAATGACTTTGAGAAAAGTGTGTTTTGGCAGCACCAAGAGTTGGCAGCAATGAAAAAAATATACAAAATATGGTGGACGACGACTTCCTCGGGGAACCGATTATCAAATAAATAAATATTTGACACCATCACATACATTGTTCCGATCCCAAGCTAAGTAGCTAAAGCACTTCTGTTATGGAAATCGGAAACAGCGGTGGTACCACAACACCCAGACCCGAGACAATATAGAAAAGATCGGGAATCGAACCCACAACCTCTCGAGATGGCGACGCTTGAAACCAGCGTGCTAGCCACTCGATCACGGAGGTGGACAAATGGTTACTTAATACCCAAATATAATAGACAAGCGGTCCCCCGCGACTTCGTCCGCGCGTTTTGAGTTTGCTCCCTCCCCTCCCGTCGCAGCGTGATGTTTTATATCCTAAAGCCTTTCTCAATAAATAAGCTATCTAACACAGAAATATTTTTTCAAATCGGTTTAGCAGTTTCTGAGATAAGCGCGTTCAAACCAACAAACTCTTCAGCTTTATAATATAATTAGCGCAAGCGCACGTTGTACTTAAGCTGCGAACATTATTTTGGTGCGGAGTTATGTTAAAACTGTGATAGCTCCTAAGATATTTATTGGAATCAAATGATATAAAGGGCAACTTTGTTCTAAATGAAATGCTCGTGATGATGAATGTATTTATTTTGATAAGAATAAATACCTGTGTGTATAATACACCTCTAAAAATGATGCATTATTTTTTTACAAATTTATTAACATAAAAAAGGTTGTAGTAAGTCAACCATAAAAGATAGACTTATGCTGTCGCTGACTTTATTATAGAACTCCTAATGTTGAACAATCTTGTCATACATGATTTTTGTGTAACTTTAGCGGTTTCCGCAACGTAAGCAGCGGAAGCTCTTAAAAGGAATATCTTTCTCCCGTTTTCGCAACAATTTTCATCGCTGCTGTGGTCTTATGAGTCGTATCTTTATGTTGTATAGCCTAAAGCCTTCCTCGATAAATGGACTATCCAACGTAAAAATAATTTTCAAATCGGGCCAGTAGTTTTTGAGTTTAGCGCGTTCAAACAAACAAACAAACAAACAAACTCTTCAGCTTTATAATATTAGTATAGATTAGCGCAAGCGCACGTTGTACTTAAGCTGCGAACATTATTTTGGTGCGGAGATATGTTAAAACTGTGATAGCTCCTAAGATATTTAATGAAATCAAATGATATAAAGGGCAACTTGGTTCTTAATGAAATGTTCGTGATGATGAATGTATTTATTTTGATAAGAATAAATACCTGTGTGAATAATACACCTCTAAAAATAATGCATTATTTTTTTACAAATTTATTAACATAAAAACGGTTGTAGTAAGTCTACCATAAAAGATAGACATCTTTATGTTATATAGCTTAAAGCCTTCCTCGATAAATGGACTATCCAATATAAAAATAATTTTTCAAATCGGGCCCGTAGTTTCTGAGATTAGCGCGTTCAAACAAACAAACAAACAAACTCTTCAGCTTTAAAATATTAGTATAGATTGGCGCAAGCGCACGTTGTACTTAAGCTGCGAACATTATTTTGGTGCGGAGTTATGTTAAAACTGTGATAGCTCCTAAGATATTTATTGAAATCAAATGATATAAAGGGCAACTCGGTTCTAAATGAAATGCTCGTGATGATGAATGTATTTATTTTGATAAGAATAAATACCTATGTGTATAATATACACCTCTAAAAATAATGCATTATTTTTTACAAATTTATTAACATAAAAAAGGTTGTAGTAAGTCAACCATGAAAGATAGACTTATGCTGTCGCGGACTTTATTATAGAACTCTTAATGCTGAACAATCCTGTCATACATGATTTTTGTGTAACTTAAGCGGTTTCCGCAGCGTATGCAGCGGAAGCTCTCAAAAGGAATATCTTTCTCCCGTTTTCGCAACATTTTTCATTTCTGCTGTGGTCTTATGAGCCATATCTTTATGTTATATAGCCTAAAGCCTTTCTCGATAAATGGACTATCCAACGTAAAAATAATTTTTCAAATCGGGCCAGTAGTTTTTGAGATTAGCGCGTTCAAAGAAACAAACAAACAAACTCTTCAGCTTTATAATATTATAGTATAGATACATTGCAAAAAATAAGTGCTGTATAAGTGCTTGTTAATTGCGGGTAATGTACTGCTGTTAAGAATTGAATAGTAAGTTTGTAACTCATGTAGTTACCTGAAGTTTCCATATAAATTTAAAAAAAAAAAATATTTAGATACTTTTACCTAGGATTACAATGAACACTAAGTGATGAGCAATGTATTGTAATTATTTTTAAATAAAGAACATTTCGAAATCAATCACTTAATACGCAAAAACGAATTCTAATTGAAAAAAAAAAACATTCTCAACCACCGCTTTACTAAGATTGACGCATGGATTGCTCGACTAATTGATGAGTGATTGAAAAAACGCAAACGAACGTCTAGATTAATGGATCCTGTGATAGACTATGGAAAAGACATTTGTCACTGGCTAAAAAAATATTCAGGAGTACAGTGGTACTAATAAAACAGCAGGATAAAACAATCGTATGCCCTCGCAATAAGTTCCAAAATCGAACGCGTAAATTCTGAAGTCGAAAGTGCGTTAACATTTAAATGGTCGTGACTGTACACAGTGGTGGCTGTAAAAAGTGGTAGCAAAACATAATCAGGCTCACTTTTTGTAAAGCTTCTAACTTTGTGGATAAATTGATACGTCACGTTTGTTTACAGTCAAACTAAAACAGTACATCGGAGCCTTAGAACTAATACTAAGTGGTCAATATTATATTCCTGATAAAAACAAAACTCAATTGTGAGAGCAATCTCGCAACATTGATGACGTGACGCAGCCTACGCGTTAAAGTAAGCGCTTGCAAAATTCAACAGGCTTGCTAATGTGACGGTGGCCGAGTGGTATAGGCATACGCCCGGATAGCGTAAGACACCCCAACTAGCACACAAGCAGCTTTCACCGCCATTATAGAGCTTCTTAGCGATACAATGGCCGTTGAAAAGCCTAAACCAACTCCTCAGCCTGTATAGCAACGTATTCTAATGCCATTATACAGGTAGGCGATACAGTGGCCATACAGTCGTAATCATTTACACTAAAGCAGTTACAATGGTATCTTGTTCCGTCATTCTACAGGTGATGGAGGTATAGTAGCGTTGTGAACACTCCTTTGCCACTAGTAGAGCTATAAATGATTTTTTGGAAGGTATGAGTGTTTGAAAGGCGCTATAGGATGCTACTTAATCACTTTGAGTGGAAAAGGGAGTCTCTATAGATTCTTAAGGTCTATTATAGTGTTTATCACCACTCTTGTAGCGTCATTACCTACAGTAGAGTTAAAAATACTCTGTAGTAGCGCTAAAGGCGCTATATTTGAGGAAATGAACTCTTTCGTAGCGCTAAGCGCGTTATAGTAGTGGTTTTAATTACTTAAGACGATGAGTAATACGTTTATAGCGTTGCTGTAGCGCTTTAAGTGGGACAGGAGCGGTTTCAAATGCTTTGAAAAACGTAAACATTGTCGTCCATTTTGAGTTATCCCTAATAATATGACAATTATATTTAACAATAACAATAACAACGCCCACATTGATATCGAGTTATCACAACTACTTTATGGTTTAGTTTCGATATTATTTATTTATAAATGACTTAAACATCTATTGGGAAGTCTTAATAAGTGGTTTTAATAAAATAAAAAAACTATGTCACCAATATTATAAAAGTATTATAACACTAAAAACGTGTTATCTTGTGGGCGCGTTAAAATCTAAGCGAAAATACATGTATATATTCACAGTAAACTGATACTCGCAATAAATATGTCACAGTAATAATATATTCAAACTTACCTTTTGAGTTTATGTATTTGAAAAACATCTGACAGACAACACCTTGTTTCATTTGCACTGATTTAAAATCAAAACTATTTTTTTTTCAAAAGTATTTAGTTTTTAGTCACACAATCGCGATCAAATACGACAATAGCTGCAGTATAGCGCTACAAAACATAATTTTACTCTTGCAGCGTTCGCTACACCTTTTTAAGCGTCATTGTATATCCGTTAACGTACACAACCACTCTTATAGCGTCATTGTACAAACATTAACGTACATCACCACTCTCGTAGCGTCATTATACGGCGGTTCTAACTCTTATTTCGCTGCTATAGCGCGATTGTAGAGCTGATACCGTTATAAAAAGTGCCTATTTTAGGGTTAGAGTAGCGCTATAGCAGTTTATACGGCTGCTGTATGGCTTATCTATACAGCTAATGCCGTAATCGACAACCTCTTAACGGCCACTGTAGAGCTTCTTATAGCGCTTGTGTGCTAGTTGGGACGGGGTTCGATTCCTCGTCTGTCATACAGCCAAATTTGCTTTTTACTTGTGCAATTTTTAAAAACAAAACTCATTAAAAACAAACATAAAAAAGCGACCCATCTGAAGTGCGAGGATAAAGGATTAAAAAAAGAAACAAGTTCTTTTGTATGTCAAGCAAACGTAAACCAACAGTCTACACACATCATGCACGACCCCAAAATAATGTGTTTCTCCTAAATAAAGCTTTTTAGTCAGTTTTTTTAAGGCCGTTTAATTTTTAAGCTATTGCATAGCTTCTATCGCGGGCCTTGACTTTTTTTTTTGTTATTTTAAAATATCTTAACTCAAAAACTACTGGACCATAGAAATATTAACGGAGTCCTTTCTTTGATTTAAAGAAGTTGAATTAAACCTGATTGAATAAAAAAATAATCCTGAGACAAACATACAAACATACATACCTATGTAGGTACGTTATTACTCACTAAATTTTACACACGTGTTAGGAAGCCTTAATAGATCAACAAATAAAAAAATATCCATTCCGACGATATCACATACATATCCAATTAATAAGCTCCTTTTTTTGAAGTCGGTAAAAAACATTACAACTAAGGCTGAGTTAACATAGCCATATTACCCGTCACTACTTACAGATTTCATTTGCATATGACAAGATTATATCATTTTTCAAACGGATTAGAAAATAAGAAACATGGGTGAAAAGATATTTTAGAAGTATTTTTTTACGGTTTATTGTTTTATGAACTAAGCAGACTGTGATTGAAAAGGGTTGGGGTTTTCAGACAGCATGTTTGTTATGGTAAGCACAATTTTTTTTTACTGACTTCAAAAAAGGAGGCTATCGCTGAATGAATTATGTTCCCAAAATAAGAGTTTTTATCATATTGTCAAAAAAAAATTAAAAAAAATGCGCATACTCGGACTTCAGTTCTGACTTCAATTATTAAATTTGTATTTTTTAAATATTTCTTAAAACACTTAAGAAATAATAATAAATACCTTTTATAAAAATTGCGTCAACGATTTCTGAGGTCATCATAATTTATAATTATTTATCTTAATATGCGTTTAGAGGACATAATATAAGTAAAATCGAGTTCGTAGCGTACAAATAAAACAATAATTCACAGCTTTTTGCAGTATAGTTAACGTAAAACATCGCGACTGCATCGATGCTCGCAGTTGCAGTGTTCGACGCCCTTTTTTGGTGATGTTACCTTAAGTTTATATATCAAATAAATTTTCTATTATAGAGAAATCTACCATAAATTAGTCGTGATTAGTTCATTAGTGGTTCCGCTGAAATTTCAAACTGAAATAGTTCTAGTATACACGCAAATTCACGATTGAGTTGACTACTTAATTGGGTTAAATTGTATTATTTATTTCAGTAAACTTGTAATTATGTCAAGAGATTACATCCTTAAAGGCAGATGTTATCTTAATAAATTACTTTTAAGCATTCAAAATTCGAAGAAAAATTCCTATAATATAATAGTCCCCCTTGCCGATTTCGACTACGGTGGCCAGTCACAACGACTAACCGACCGAGGCAGTCAATAGCCTATAATATAGGTCACATTCCAGTGATTTTTTTTTTTGGGAAGATATTATGCGTTTTCGTTTGATATACAGTGACCAGCACATCATGTTACCCACTTTTGTTGCAAACTAGCCCTTATTACAACTGCATAAGATACCGCAGTGTTCACCTTGACTTGATGTTTTCCGTACGCACTGATCGCGTACATACCTCCATTATAATTTTTAAAGAAATCAATAAACTTCGTTATCGTGAGCTTTATCATACCGTTTACCATTGAGACCGCAGACAAAAAAAACCGGCCAAGTGCGAGTCGGACTCGCGCACTGAGGGTTCCGTGCCAACTTTAACTGAATTAGAGAATCCATTTACTTCTACTTGGTAAAATACCACAATATTTTGTTGACTGCAAATATAACTTTGTTTTTTCATAGTGTTTGTATGAAGTACAAAGTTATGCTTGCGCTTGTTGAAAATGTGCTATATCTCAAAAACTTCTCGTTCGATCCCGTCCGAACTATTTTCGTTGAATGTATTTATTAAGATCTACATCATATATTTTTTTCAAAATTTACACTTGCTTGATTTAGAAATTAGATGGGGGGGGGCGCCCATTTTACCACTTTGGAAGCGTGTAGCTATGAAACGTTACACTTTAAAAGAAAATGGTTTTAGAAACCTCTATGTTATTTTAAAAGACCTATCCATAGACACCCCACACGCATAGGTTTGACAATTTTTTTTTTGGTTTTAATTTCATGTATGAGAGCACCCCCTTAACTGTCATTATTTTTTATTTTTTGTATGAGAATCGGTAAGCGGTTAAAAAGATACATCTTCCTACCAAATTTCAATTTTGTAAGGCTTATAGTTACAGATTAAAATGGCTGTGACATACGGACGGACGGACAGAGAGACAGACAGACAGACAGATTTAACGTATCTATAAGGGTTCCGTTTTATGCCATTCGGCTACGGAACCCTAAAAATGAGTCTTGAGGCTATTATGTCAAAAGACATAGGAATACGGCGCGTCGCATTACCGGTAAGTTCAGTGTGACAAGGTTTTGCCAAGGCCGATTGATGGCATTTTCAGGAGGGCGCTATCATTCAACCAGGGTAGCTAATGCAAAAAATATTCCTTGATTGAGTTTCGGAAGCTATTTAACCAATATTTTTTACCCAACCATAGCAAAATCTAAGAAAAGAGTTCTAATTTAAATGAGTCTATGCATGTATGTTTGTATCCTGTATGTTTACCAATAGAATTGTGTACCTCAATCGGCAGAGTCCACTGAAAACCAGCGACAGGTCCTTTAGAGAGGACTTGACTTAAGCTGAGTGTCCTTTTGTGAGAGTCCATTTGATTCTGACGTTACAGACATACGCGCTGGCTGGCATTTGTGTAATAGTTCACATTTCAGTAATGTTGTTTTTATTTTGTCTGTTTTTTTTTTGAAGTGTTATATAGTATTTTCTAAATTTTTTTTGTATTTTGTTTCGGCCTCGTGTGTGCGTTTGTTGAAGTGTATTTGTATGTATGCAGGTGTGTGTTTCCGATTTCCTTAATCAATAAATGGTTATTTCTATTAAATTTCTTTCAATTTCAAATGCAAAATAATTGTATAGACAATGGCTACTATTAAAAATTATACCATTTTTAATGAGTTTAGCTTGACGATATTTAAAAAAACGTTTTATTTCCAAGAATAAGTGTGCACAGAACCTGTACGAAAACAAAAACTTAGGAAAAATCGGGAAATTTGTAAAATTTGGAAGATTTATTGACACTAGATTTAGCCGTTTTTTTAACGATGACCTTTTAGATCCTTGTCGAGCTGTTAAATAAAATAGACATGACACTGATAGGAGTTGACAGGTTCAATAATTTTATTCAGTCCGACTTAAGACCATTTACACACTGCGACTTTTAGCAGCGATGCAGTCGCGATGCTAACGCGCATTAGCATCAATGCAGTTGCAAAATGTCAACCTTGACATACTGCGCTACTTTTAGCAGCGATGAAGTCGCGATGATAACGCGCGTTAGCATCAATGCAGTCGCAAAATGTCAACCTTTACACACTGCGACTTTTAGCAGCGATGAAGTCGCGATGATAACGCGCGTTAGCATCAATGCAGTCGCAAAATGTCAACCTTTACACACTGCGACTTTTAGCAGCGATGCAGTCGCGATGCTAAATCGCGTTAGCATCAATGCAGTCGCAAAATGTCAACCTTTACACAATGCGCTACTTTTAGCATCGATACAGTCGCGATGCAGAAGCTGGAAATCGTGAAATTATGTGCTGAATTTCGGCAACTGCAGCGATACTAACGTGCGTTAGCATCGATGCAATCGCTCTTCTGCATCGATGCTAACGCGTGACAGCATCGATGTTAAATCAAATCTATTCATTGCGTGAGTCGCGATGCTCAAGCGCGTTATGAAAACGCGCGACTGCATCAATGCAAAAAGTCGCAGTGTGTAAGGGGTCTAAGTTATTCTGATCCGCAATTTTTTAATTTCCAAAACAGAAAATCGCATTCTACTTTGAATCCGACTGCATCCTTAAATGATCACAATGTTTCGCGCTGCTCGATTGCTTGTATTTTCCTAAAAGACAGACCATGAGAAAACTACTTAGTACTACTTCCAAGTATTTACGGAATCCCATTTTCTTGTTCAACACTTTTCTCTTGTAGGCAAAAGAAAAATTACGAAGCCACCGTTGAAGCTACAAAAATGCGCTGGACTTAATAAAAGGAGCAATAGATAAGAAGAAGCAGCATACAGAAAAATTAGGTAAAAATCTTTATAGTACACTAACACAAGATTAATTCAATTATTATCTATTGAGTACCTGGTGGGTTAAAAAATAAGGAAGATTTATACCGCTATTTATTCATATGAGGCCTAAATTTTTAAATAGCCGGATAAGAAATATTCGTCAAACAAAATACAATATGGCTAATTTAAAAACGTAACCTATTTGTCAGCAATCATTTACGTAACTATCAGTTCAAAATCAGTTTGTATACTTTATTAGTCTGTTATGTTTTATCTAACGTTTGAAAAATCGGCTCTTAAAATGCTTGAAATAGACAAAAATCTAGATTTCTTTTTTAACGGTATTTTACGTAATTGTTTATGATAATTATGAGGTTATCGACGAAAATATAACAATAATATAATCATTAATATTGTACGATTGTCCGCTCGCCAAGTGTGTCCATAAATAAACTATAAAACTAATATACGGCTATATATCTCTCAACAAAACCGTAAAGTTAGACTTACAAGAAAATATACAATAACGTTATAAAAATCACAGGAAAGACGCGGTCACCTTCAGCGTCATATATTATCGAAACTAGTTCGTTGAAAGGTGTGAAAACGTGCAAATGTGTTTTGTTATATTTTAGCGTTGGTTCCGTATTTATATTAAATACTTGCAATGAAAGGAAATATTTCTTTTTTTATTTATTTGCATAAAATGAAAAAAAACTTAGTCCTAGCAAATTAAGTACGAATAGCCCATTCCTTAACCCAACGGTTGGCTGGAAGAGATAGCTTGTAGCGATAAGATCGCCTTGATTGTACATAAAATTTAAGCTTATAAACTGTAACTTACTTTGTATTGTTCAAAAAAAGAGTTATATTATAATTATTTTTATTGGGATATTTATAAATAGCTGAATTTTATCAGACTCAGTTTGAAAGACAGAAATACGAGTATCGACCCTAGTAGGCTTTGTAGAAAACGAAAGAATTTATAAATTAAGTACTGTGTATAAGTAAACCTTTTGTGTTTTCCTTCTGTTAATCGATTAAACACTCGATTGAGAGATCATCTCAATCGATATTAATAGGTGTACAACATAATTACACTTCCTGTAAAGACGGCAACTGTGATTGTGAAATAATCATCGCATCATCATTTAACGCGTCACGTAGACCAATTGAGCCTTATACCGGCAATTTCCTTATAATTTGTAATACTACTTTAATATTGCTTTTTTAAAAGACGGCAGTTTTACCGACAGCAAAATGCAATTGTCAAAACATCGAGCCGTTGATTTGCAGTCTGTATGACGTACCAACGGCAGCCGTCAGTTTTCAACATTGGTCTAAAAAAGATAATTTAAGTAATTAAACCGACTACAAAATACTGACTCAGAGCTTAAAATAACGCATTTGTCTTTAAATTAAGACAAACAAATTCTTTTGGAGTCGGTGCATGATTTTCACGTAAAGTTGACATCAAGCACCGACTCCAAAAGTATTTGATTATTTTTAATAGAAGACAAATGCGTAATTTATTTACGTATTTTGAAGTTGGTTTATTTTTGGACACTTTTTTGTTATTTCATGGTTTTAACTTATTTATTAAGTAACTCAAAAACTACTTAGCCGATTTAAATAAAACTTACACTGTACCCTAAGTTGTTATATACCTAAATGAAACTAAAAAATAATCATCTCACTTCGTGTGGACTTCTCGTTTTAGAAAAATCTGTCGACAAACATACGAATATACAAACATACAAACACTTACGAAATTGAGCACACTTGTTTGGAAGTTTTACTACATCAACATAGTCAAATATTATAAAGGATCTTTACCATAACTCTATAGAAACTCGACCCACTTTGCGTCTGCATGCGTCTTTACAAAATGTTCGAATAAAAAATATACTAAATATTTGAAAGAATACAGACAAAAAATATTTTTGAAAAATAATTAGGGGTTTACGAGGAATTCAATGGCAGATTAGACATTTAGAGAATTATGTTTTGTGATTGCAGAGTTTAATGCACCTCACCTACATTCATTTTGATACATTCAGAAGGTGATTGTTATATTTTACCAAAGTAATTCAATACTTACTTACTTTGTTACCGTTAAAATACCAGTACAATTATAATTCAAACAAGACTTTTACTACAAAGACG